>JAPYZP010001831.1:0-21269 GCA_030522985.1 Torymus sinensis | reverse complement strand
CCACCAAAACTTCCCGACAACCCAGCGTAAGCGTACCACGATGCACTCCTTTAATGGACACAGCGCTCGCTCCTCGCAACGAAGCCATTCGCTGCAACACACCCGCGGCCTTGGCATTGATTATCAAACAAAACGGTGGACTTTCTCGCGGAGTAAGAGAGAATAAAGCGTTACGCGCTACGGTAAGTCGGGAGTGGCGGTGGTTTTACGAGGGAGGGCGAAATTGCTTCGTTAGGGTTGACAGGGCTCCGTACCGTAAAGGCAGGTTTTAGAGGTTGCGAGGTTAAGTGGAGTGAAGATATGTGTACGCTGCTGGGGGGCCCTTAACTGCGTTATTTTCGTGAACTTATACAGCCCGATTCAGTAGTAACGAGATTTTTTCCGCAGCGTATTTGAGTATTTATATAAAAAGTATGGTATAAGAAATAGCAAAATATAGTGTAAAAATATTCATCAATTGGGGACAGCAATTTCGTGGACAAATTATTATAAAATAAAGAAAGAAAATTATTTATCATAATAAAATTTTAACATAAATTATAAGTATCCCAATAATGTGCTTATACAGAATGAATTATTTAGCTACTCATACGTGTACATTGATAATAATTTAATTATATCCAGTCTAAATATAGGCAGCCCCAAGTGAGAGCAGTTGCTCTTTAAATATACATCATTCATCATTGACATGAAACGTGACCATTTCACAAATCACTTACGCTGTTACCATAATTTAACGGCACAAAGACGAAAAGAGAGACGTAAAACCGCGCGTCTTAATGATTTACCCAATTGCGTCTCTCGACTTCAGTGCGACCAACAAAAACAAACCCGACGCGCTTCTCCTGTTTACTCTAAAATTATAACCTCATAAATCAAAATTACCACCCAGCGCCTCTAACAAAAACACGCGCTCGCGTCCTTATACATCAAATCGCACTCGGACAAAAACCCGAAATCCCGTGTTAACGAACCCGACACACTCATCCATCAGTCATTCTCCCGTGCACAAAGAAACTATAAAACGCCTAGAAGACGCATGTTCTCGCCCGTTGGAATTCCTCGCCTACGTTACCCGGGAACATTATACGCTTTTCCCCCCAAACGCCTTTCTTCTTCTTCGTCGCTACGACACGTGGGGCCGATAAGTATCTATACAGACTGGAACGGTTCTCACCCGGTACGATCAATAGGGAATAATGAGCGCTACCGGTGGAAGCATTCGACTCTTCTCCCTGCAGCCGTTATTGATATTTCGATTTATACGTATACGTGCATACTTGGACCTACATCTCACGAAGGCGAGAGAGAAAGAGAAAGATCTCTTGGAGAGTGAATCAGTCGTCGTGCGCGACAAAGGAAAGTTTTCGAGTGGTGATACACCACGTATAGTCGATGATTCAGTCTCCAAACACGTGCGCAGCGCGAAAGGTGAAAGGTTCGTTGGTTCGATTTACGCGCCAAGCGGCATTGTTGCACGCGAGAGGGTTAAAAATTGCTTGTCTTGTCTTTGGGTGGGAATGCGCTGCGCGTGCGTTCGTCGGTTTATACGAATATGGGACCTTTCACCCCACGCGCGCGAGAGCAACAATGGCAACGTCAGAGCAGCCGCGTGGTTCTGTACATGCAAGCGCGCGCCGGGTGTATGAAATATGGATGAAACTGTGAAAAATGGGAGTGATTTCGACGTTCGTTCGGAAAGGCGTTTAATCTGGCGACGTTGTGTTTTATTCTGATGAAAAATGAGGGTGGAATTGGTTGGGTTTTCATTGGTAAATCTTTTGTAGAATAGGAAATTGCATTTAAATTATGGAATTCATTTTGTTATTATGTGGTGGGGTGATAGAAGCAGTAAAATACTACCGGATCTGAAATATTTTCAAATCAAAGGTTTTCAAATCAACTAGCAGGTTTGGAAAAGATATGACTGCTTATTTAAAGCAGAATTCATACGTGTTCTAATTGGTGTATTTTCCATTTTATGTGACAACATGTACATAAAATAAGCTCGTGCTCACTTTTCTTAGTTTTATTTTTAAGGTATCAAGTAGACTCCTGCAAACATCATTGAATTACACTTCTGATAGCCTCTATTTGATTACAAATTTAATGTTCTTCCAGGAGTACAACTTGTTTATATAATTAAACGTAGTTCTGTGGTTATGGACACGACTAAACATACTTCATAATCAATAGAAGTATATACACTCACGTATAAGCCATAGTGTCACTATTATCAGAAATTTTCACTACCATCTAAATAATCAAAAACCAGTAGATGTTTATATTGCACGTAGTTTCGAAGTTAATAGAATAATTAAATCACTAAGTACCAATTTAACTCTATTAATAAAATGCTATTTTCATAGAGTAATAGCATTAATAACTCAGCGAAATTTACGCTACCAAGTAATTTATATGGTTTTTTATTTCAGACCACATACCGCTGCTTAGAGTACTTTCATATGGGTTAAAATAATTTGAAATTTTTTAAATCACTCGCATGGTTTGTAACATAATCTTTATTAGATAATTATAGACTTTCTCAGTTTGAGCGGGAAAATCATTTTCCATATTTAAACGAGGTTGTGTTACACGCATTACAACGTAGCCTCGTTTAAATAACCGCACTCACATGAAACATATCCCACGCGGATTAGCTTTTTTCAGTTCCAGATAATATTTATGACCCCGTTCTATGTAAAATCCAAAGTCGTGTCCATGAATAGCGTTACATGATACAAATTTTTGCATTCAAATGAAATTTGTTATTTACATAGCACCTTCGTGCAGTAACGAAAAGGATGGTTAGAATTTTTTTTTTCCTTTTTCTAATATTAGTTTTAACCTTTATTACGTAAGAAACATTTTGATATGTAACCTAGCCAGCCCGTCAATTGAAATTGATACCCCTGTGCATATTGCTTCGACTTTTCCAAGTCATCAAACATGTCAAACTGTTCAAACAATACTTATTGATAAATTTTACAAAAATACACGAATGACAGCTGCAATTGCAGAAATACGAAATATATCATACACCTTT
This sequence comes from Torymus sinensis, assembly GCA_030522985.1. Taxonomy (NCBI): domain Eukaryota; kingdom Metazoa; phylum Arthropoda; class Insecta; order Hymenoptera; family Torymidae; genus Torymus; species Torymus sinensis. Next base: position 18,223 of record JAPYZP010001831.1, on the reverse strand, counting down.
CAAGGATCTATACGCAGAAAGTTTATCAATACTTCGATCGAGTATTAGACCGTAAATTCAGACCTTTTCCTTTCGGGAGAAAAGGATCCCGCGCGTCAGAGTGTTACCTATACGCTGCCGCATTCTCTTCTGTCCGTATACAAGGAACGCCTTCGGCCTTTTCTACGTGGGATACACGTCATAAGTACCCTCGTATGATTCATCCTCGTTTGAAAGGTCTGCAACGGTTCTGAGCCTTGTTTATATATACGGGAAAAAATGATGCTTCGGTTTCGTGGATTGCTATTCCAGAAACTAGACAAAAAATTACAGTTACTTATTTTAATAAATTCATAGGTTTATCGGTTTTGAATTTCATTTGTTTTGTACCTACCTCTATAAATATAATATTGTCATACCCAACATTCATCCAGTCAATAGTTTAAGTAATAACACTAGTTATAAATCATATTTGGAAAGGAATAGCACACATCAGTTTATCCTTGAAAAAAGTTCATCCGCACAGCTGCTTTAATTAGTTCGTCACATTGTTTGTGATCAAAGAACAATTAGACCGGAGATCCTTCAGTATCAATAGCACTACTCATTCCTACCCGAGTCCAGTAAGTAGGTGAAAAAAGGGGGAAACACTTTCAGTAAGAATGTCATCTGCTGACGCATCCGATTTACCGTAACGACACGCGTAATTTTTCTTAACGGACTTTGTTCGTCGTATGGGCATTTTGAGGCTAAACATACAATGAGTCGGGGACTTTAATCGCGTTTTTCCTAATTTTTTTTTACCCTGCTATTTTCATTTTTGCTTCCTGCAAGAAAGTGTCGTAACGGTGAAACATTCTTTCCGCGACACTCACGCAACGAGCGCGCGAATCATTGTGTCCTGTCCACCGAAGCATTAAGATCCTTTACATGACAATGAAGCCCGGAGCCGCGACAGCATAACCAGCAAATTGAGGCAATTGTCGGTTGAGTTTCAGGAATGAATGAAAATAAAGCTAGTCAAGGGGGTTCCTTAAAAGTGAGTTTGTGGGAAATATTTTACGAAGTCAGTGTTATACTTACATGTGAATATGGGTTAATACCCACGAAAATTAATGGCAACGAGATTTGGAACGTTTATAACCTATTTAGTCATGGAGATTAAATATAAATGTACAAATTAATCCTTTATACCGATTATTAATAGATGTATCGTAGTACGTGCATAATTTTCACAAATTTATTCACACGACTGTAATACCAATAATTTACACACTAACTACAAAATAAATTTAACATTTTTATGTAATTTCATCCTTAATAACCTCAAATCGAATATTAATGAAATACCTTCTTTATGTTTCAGGTGAGTTAAGATCCATACGTATAGTTCCCTACCTACTTTATTGCGTAAGTTTAATCATACTTTAATCCAGTTTCAAATTCATACTAAGGACCACTATATCAAAATATCCATTCGCCTACTCATTACCCTACTCGATCTCCCAACGGTGTCCCACAAATCCGCGAAAAGGAGGTGAGAGAAGCAGTGCGCGCGCTCTTGAAATCCCTCGACGAGACAATGGTCGTCTCTTCCCAGGACACTCCCATAGTAGCATTCGCGACACCTGCGAACAACAAAGACGCCAGCAGCCGAGTTTGCAGCGATGGTCGGTTCTCCTCTTTCCCGCGATGACGGCGACTAGGCAATTTGCATTCGCAATTAGAGCGGTGAGCTTTATTTCGCTCTCTTTTTGCCGTGTAAATGGTGGTCTGAATAGCTCGCGGTTGTAGTCGGTGTGGAGAAGTGCGCTAGATTTCGCGGAGAGGTGTTGCCTCATTATTATGGGATTCGGAGCTCATCGGCCGCGATGGGGCGTGCTGTTGTTAGTGGTTGTGGTAAAGAATTTGTGTAATTGTTGTGAATGAATCGATAATTTTTTGTCGAAATATGTAGAGGCGATATTGTCAAGAATAAGGTGTTCAAGAATAACGAATAACTCGCGGAAAAGAAATTCTACATTTAAGACAAGTTTGCCGAACAAAGGAACATCAATCAGTAATATAAATGAACTTATATTTCTAGATCACTTTCTAATTACCTTCTGCGCGATGTGTAATTTACATAAATAGACTAATAACAGACACTTAAATTTCTAACAAAGATTAATTCGCGTCATTATTTTGAATAGAAATTACGCCTTTTATTTAGGAATAAAAAAACACTTGCATTAACTAGATTAACATCTTGCAACACATAGCGGATAGTCATTGAAGTTTCATCTCATGTACAGTTCAAATAAAATAATAATTACACAAAACAATTTTAAATGTTCTTTAAAAATCCAAAGAAAACCTTGAAATAACGCCAAGAGCTTCTTTTAAAAAAGGCGTATATTACAGCTCTCTAGCCTTATCGCCAAAGTTCTATTCAGACCACGGCGTAAACAGGGCAAACCACAACTGGGAAACAATACGCTTCGCATCCCAAAAACACGCGAAAAGCAGAACGAGCGAGCGAGGGACGAAAACAGCGAGCGCGCAGGAGCCAAGAAGCGTGACTGATACCCGAGAGCGCGATGTAGGGAAACCGTTGAACTGTTTACGCATCTGGGATTCGAAAGCCCTGGGAAGAATGTATTTGCTTACGCCGCGTGTGCTCGCGTAAGAATGGCTTATTGTGCCGTCTCTCCCCCGGTGCAAAGGTGCTCGTCTTCTGTAATACGAGACGCGAAAACGGGTCGGAATTGATTTTGGTGCGCGGCGCACAGAAGTTCGGTGTATATTATACGCATTGGGATTGAGGGAGAATTTCGAAGGTTCGCGGAGAATCCATGCGGATGTATAGTTGGGAAATGGGATGCGGAATTAATTGAGTTGAGGAATGTTAATATGATGGGGGCGAGTGTGTAGGATGAAAATTGATTGATCGCATTGATTCGAGTTACGTGTAATGCTGTGCTACTATGGATGATTAATTAATTATGGGCGGAATTGATCGCACTGGTAACAACATTTTCACGTTTCCGTCGATAATGCGCTCTGTTCCTCATCAATCACGGCATTCAGCAAAGCAAATCCAGAAACAACGATCGATACGTCATGTCGTACTAAATATAAGTGAGGATTATTTATTTAAAATAAAAAACCATTGGTAGCGGTACCTCGCAAGCACCTCCTTCATCCCAACAAAGAGCTACGAAACATGACACCTGCGTAATACCTCGATTCCTCACCGACGCACTCTAATCAATCGAACCTCGCCATCGGCAGCCTCCGCATCCATCTCCATCAACCAGCGGCCCACACCTCGTTCCATCGCTCTCTTCGCTCGCACACCCATCATAATCTACGCGCGAAAACACCGCAGTTGCGGCCGACCGTAACGGGCCCAAATTGCGCGCTCGAAGCGGAAAACGGCATTGGCGAACCAATCGCTAAGGAGTCGTTCCTGGTCTCCCGCGCGCTCGATCTTGACCCAGTTGCGCGTGGACAAAGCGGCGCGATGATTTACGCGTAAATTATGCGAAATGTATAATAATAGCGTACGGGTGTTTAGATAGGTGTGTGTGTGTGTATATGGGGGACGTCGCTGGTGTCTGTCGGGTGTTTCGCGGAAGGTTGATAGAGCCCGCTTATTGTGATTGCTTATACCGTTGAATATCGCAGGTAGTGAAAGCGCAGGTGGGAACGAGGAAGCGAGTGTTTTGAATATCTTTTAAACACGCCTGTGGTATTTAATTTTGAGAATTATATGTATAAAGTGCATACATATACAAGAGGTATAATTTCTCTAGTCAAGTATCAAAACAAACATTAATGTGGATTATTTCGGAACTTGTACTCTGAAGCACTGCACGTTTGATCTGGAGATCAAATAGCAAGAGCCTTTTAAAAATGCTGTTAACAAACAACTAAAGGTTATAAAAGGTTATGAGAACGAAATAAATAACTCTATAGTGTCAAAAAAAAAAAATAAATAAAAAGATCTTTATACGTTTTCATAATATATGATCATAAAATGATTGAATTTATAATTTAAACTGTAGCTGACAAATAAACACGAAAATTTCTGTTATTACTGAATAAGTCGTGATAATTCTATTTTGGTATAATTATTTTCTCATTTGCTACTTTAATCATTTATGTGAACATTGTTCTGATTCGGGCGGTCTCCACCATTAAAGATGCATTCGCGGCAGGTCGATTTGCGCGGATATTTAAAGCTCATTACGAGGAATTGATCAACTCTCTATAGCGCATTCATCGAATAAATATATTGAGCTATAATTGTGAGACATTCGGTCTATAATTACCGTTAAGTATCTATTCAATCGATGCAGTAGCAGAAGTTCATGGTTACCGGCATACAACTTGTAACTGGCACACGTGGCATTATCGTGTATATACGCTATCTCTTTATTCTTCGAAGAATATATGTACTGTTCTATTTTTAGGGGAATACGTGCAGTTTTTAACGCTACAGTGATTACTTTCTTGCAAAATTCAAAACATTTTCTGTTCCAAAGCTAAATTACCAATGCCATTAATTATATTTATCTCGTATTCAAAAGGCTAATAGTATAGCATACTGTATTCTTCAAAAATATAGAATGAGATTCACACATAAAAATATCTTTTTCCTCAGATGTTTTAAATTTTTAATTCAAAATAAACGTGTGAATATTGTAGAAAAAAAAAGGTTTGCTGGATGAAAACGCGTTCAGATGTCTTTAAATAATCATAATTGTCGCTCGCTGTTACAATCATTTTTTTACATTCAATTTTTTTCAAACTACTCCTAAACTTCATTAGCCCAACCACCAAAACTTCTGCATCCTCGTCTATAACACTCTCAACTCGGTTTTTCGACTTTTCCATCCACTCTTTCGGAAACTACCGCTAGAAACTGCAAAACGAGCATTAGCCAAACCCCTGCTAATCCCTTGCGCGTATACGCTTGCACCTGACTCCCTCTTTCTCACTCTTTGCCGACTCATTCGAGCCGCTAAACCGGAGGGAACGAACGACTTTAATCGAATTACCCGCGCGTTCTCGTAAATCTCGTTAGACGCGTGTGCGGGCGGCACAGGGAGGGGGGCAATAACGCCGCCGGCGGATTATATTATTCGACGGGAAAACGTGTAATTCGTTTGGAGAATTAGATTGTCTGGTGGGGAGGGGGGTGAGGATGCGAGGTGGGAGGACGGACGAGGAAAAGGGAACGGAAAACTCGATTGTAGCGCGGATTCCGATGGTGATTATGTAGTTGAGAGGTGCGAAGTTGAGAAAATAACGTTAGTTCGAGTTGAGGATGATCATTTTTTTCTTCAAACTTTAGAAATGCGAGGAAAGTTGGAAAACGGGGTAGGCACTGCGTTCAGCATCATTTTAGGTTAGGTGTAGATATTAATTGAAAATTTTCAGTACATTTTACATGGGTCAATTAAAAACTACTTTATGTTGGAAAGTATTTCATGATAGTTTAAATGGAACGCTTTCAGTATATTCAATCAGACTTACCCTTCAGGGGGAGTTTTAAATGAAGTAAAAAATGCATAAATACGCTTTGCCAAGAGAATTTCGGAGATATAAATTCATTTTTTCTTTCATACATTTCAAATGCAATTTCTTACTTTGTACAAGAAACCTTGACTTATAAGGCGTGGTAGTAAGTGAAGAACGTCAATGTTCTGAATATATTTTGAATGGTAGAAAGAAAAAAGTAGAAAAGGCTATCCATTAAAGATTTCTCCGAAACCCAAATCTTTGAAATAAGGATTTTTAATTTAAGGGTCAAGTGGATCGTGGTGAATAAGAAGGATGATTGAAAAGATTATATGAGACAAATCGGCATAGCCGTACTAATGATTTCCTAGAGAGCTTGAAATAAACAAAATGCTTCATTTGGAAATCTTCAAAACACTTTTCTTTTTATAATAACTTTTTTTGAATTATACTTTTGGACTAAGCATTTGTAATCCTAATGAAGTTTTTTTGTCTATAACGTTATTGTTACGTTTTCAATTTAAAATCAGTGGAGCTTTCAAGCCAAATACTCTATATTTAGCGAGATTTCCCAGCTAAATTTATACTGATATTCTAGATACTATTTAAAGGTAAACAAAAAACAGACACTTTGTTCTACTTTCCACGCAAAACAGAACGTACGAAAGCAAAACAAAATAGATCAAATTTCAGCTACTCGCTAAAACTCTTCAATCTCGCGTGAAACGTAACCCCGAACTGGCCGTTTTTTAATTAAAAACGGCGCGTGAAAAGCTCGCTGAGAATTCTTCCCGCGCGCTCACGGCTACAACATAGCGTTTCGCGGAGCGAGTGAAAAAAAAAGAAGAAGTCGTTGTCCGGGTAAAAGCTTTGCATGCGCGCAAACGCAAAGGAATATATATATATATCCGCGAGCTTTTTCTACGGAAGAGAAATAAACGAGACGGCGGAGTATATAGTAGCCTTCCGTGAAATATATATACCGCCGAGTCTGTACGTGCCCGCATCTTCCTTCCGTTTTTTCTTGTCCGTACTTACTTTTCTTGTCTGTAGCTGAATCAATGTCCTTTTTTTCTCGCTCCCGGGTGAGTTAGAAAGAAGGTTTCATGAATTATGGTTATTGTTCTGGATTTCCAGGACAAAGAGGGAACAAAGTTTGCGGAGGTTTTCAAGAAAACGACGAAGAATGCAAATAAGTGCGATTTATTAGTCGTTTAATGCTGTAAACAAAGAAATATTAAAACCTTATGAAATAAATTATTAACACTTAAGTTTTTAGAAAATCACATAAACTACTACTGTAAAACAATAGCTGGTAACAGAACAGAGAACAGGCTAACAAACGGGACAACCACAAAGAAGAACTCTAATTAATCATCAAAACACATCAACTCAGTCTAACCAACAAGATCAACGCAAACAAACCAAAACTCGCATACACACACACGCGCGCGCGTGCCTCATTACCATACCCAATGAACCGCGCATCCTCGACTCCGCGAATTGCTCCGTACCACTTCCCTCCGCACCCATTACACATTCATCGGCGCACTCTTTTTCCCTCCTCCTCACTCAACTCTCTCACTCGGAGCTTTTCACTGCCAAGTACATGGCACCCGAGCGCGACCCAGTTTCCCTCCTCCTCTCGTGAATTATTATCGCTCCGCGCGACCCTGACAGCTACTAGCAGCCTCTTCGCCTTGAAATTTCCTCTTCCGGCCTCGCTCAATCTTTCAAGCGCACGGGAGGAGGGCGGGAGGGGGCGGGGGAGGAGGCAGCTTCCTTTGTGCGCGCGAATTTTCGCTGATTTTTCGCTCTCGCGGGAGATGAACGTGTGCGTGAGAGAAAGAGGATGAGAAGGATGGAATGAATAATGCACCGAAAGTGTGAGAGGGTCGAGGTGCTCTTGATCTTCGGAATTTTAAGATTAGCCCGTGGTGCCGATTATTCTTTAGGACTGAAGATGTTAATTGCTAAAATTTTGGTAACAATGTTGGTAATGAGCTGGTAATAAATGAAATATTAGTGTAGCAAGGGGAGTGAATCGGGCAGAGAAACGTCTAAAATACACAAAAAAGAAAAGGAAACTTGTTATTAATTTTTCTAAACTCTTCGAAAACGGTGGTAGAAAGCAGAACCCAACGTTGCCTCTGACAAACAAACTCATTACATTTTCAGTCATTTATTAAGCTGTCCCTTCATTTGTAATATAGAAATTCCTATCAAATCAGTCATTGCAATATTGTAAATTGAAATATGGCAATTAATTGTCATCTCCATTAACATGATAATTAAAGGTAATTTTAATCATTTTCATTTATATAATTTTGTTAATTCATTTAGATGAAGCATCGAATAATTTATTCACAACCGCCACATATTACGCCCGTTACGTATAGAGCAATGTCATTCGAAGCTAGCGAAGAAATTAATGCTACCATTGTACCGTGTAATTAATCATAATACCGACATGAAACTGGTAAATCAATCATCTATCATTCGTCCATTAAACATAATCATACATGTAAATTAATTGAATTTACAACAGCGCACACACGTAATCACGTAATATCTCTCCAATTATTCATTCCAATTCCGAAACTAGCCGCTTCCCTATCTTCCCCAGTCCCAAAATAACCATTCATACACCATAACACCTTAAAAAAAACTCGATTCCACAAAAAACGATACAATCCTCCGTCCCATAATCGTCTCGACTCTCCTCTTGACACTCCCAACAATGAGTTTACCCAAGGCATGTGCGCGCGCGCCGGACGAAAGGCGCCGCGAGAAAACTAGTGTAGGCATACTTACAGCGCCGCAAGTTCACATAGCCTGGGAAGCGCGCGCGCGCGCGCGAGAGCGCAATCCTTCGTCTCGCACCGCTATTTTATAAAGAAAACCGGGAGAACGGGTTATGGTTATGGACGCGCGGCTAGACCGTTTTTGCGCCCGCGTGCGCGCCTTAATTACACGTTGCATAAAGGGTCCGGGTTCTCTCTCTCTCTCTCTGTCTTGCTGAGCTTAACAGTAGATCCGCATCTGCGAGAGACGTTTCGGTTTCTTTGAGAAATTCGTAATGGGCTTTTTGTTTGTATATTCCACTCTCGCGAGGGGCTCGTTCTTGCCCTGGAATTGTATCTTTATGGAATCCGCGGACGGTGTTTGAGTTGCCACGATGATGCATTGGATTGGCTGGGTCTTGTTGGAGCTTGTACTGCTGGACGTAGATTGTGTTAATTGGAATTAATTTTCATGCGATTTATGCGTTTTGTTTGCTGTTCAACGCGCTGAAAGTTCATTTTCTTTGCTTATATATAATACACGAGAGATGTAAGTGCATTCCTTGGCAAATTATTTGCTTTATACGGCATTTAGTATACCGGTCGCCAACTTCGCGGCAAGCCATAATTATAAATCATTATACGCTTAATTATACTATAACGACGTAATGAATATAATGCCGACTTAATCATTTGTTGGTTCATACACCGAATGTATCCCACAAATCTGTATACCAAGGAAATATTTTATTTCCCAACCATCGCGACACACACAAATCCTTTTACATCTCTATAAAATCATTCACCTAACCCTCGTCCACGTCCATTCTTCCCAATCACACGTGCAGCACACTTCCTTTTTTTTCTTCTCTCTGCTCTCTCTGCTCTCTCTCCGTCGACCAATTAACCGTCACACTGCTACAAAGTTCCCATTCGCCTCGGCCGCCTGCACTTTGCACGCGCGTCGACGTCGTCGCCGTTTTAATTCAATCGCCATATACGCGCGCGTACAGCGAATTGCCGTCCAATTGCCGATCGCAAATTGCCGTCGCCGCCACCACCCGCGAGACCATACATACACGAATACGCGTCCATTAGATTTGTCCCGTGACCGGGCGAGTGAAAAGCGACGTTGCGCTCTTTCGGCTCTTCGTCGTTGTATACATATACGTTGCTTGTGTACAAGGGTAGCGCGATGGCGTACATGTGTGTGTGTGTGTGTGTGTGTGTGTGTGTGTGTGTGTGTGTGCGTGTGTGTGACAGATGGAATTGTGAATTACGAGTTAAATTGCAATTGTTGTAGTATAGCGGCGGTCTCGTGATTTAAGCGATATATGGCTGTCACGTGGTTTTCAGAGGAAGCGCTCCAGGCGCGTGATTTTTCTTTGACCTAATTTTATCTTGACTGCTTGAATGTCGGGGTGAATTTAATGGAGCAGGTTGGTGATAGATAAGCAATGCAATCTATTTCATAAAAATATTTCCTAGCACGATTTATTTTGTATGGCTCAACGATTTTATTTGTGTAAAAACACATAGCATTTTCAGTCCCTTATAAAATTGTCAAGATACAAGATCTTGACAAAAGGGTCCCTATAATAAACATATTTAAAATGAGAAATTGTATTCAAAGTATATATCAGTTGAATATAGAAATACCGTTATTAAAAACATAAAAATGTCTGCCGTATTCAATATTTACTACTTCAAAACCGCAGGGTGTGTATATATTATATGTACGCGTTAGAGCAAAAATGGCGGAAGCTTATACGCGAATTAACTTGCGCTTCCTTGTTCTTATCGACCTGATTTATATACTTACTAGTTTTCTCGTATCCTGCCTCGCTATATGTATATAGTGCGTGAAGCAATACCGCATCATCTTATTTAAAATCAACTTCCTTTCTATCAAACAAAACAAACATTTAGTAAATCGTTATTAATGTGTAGCTCGCATAGGCATTTGTACGAGAAACTATAATTTTAGATTTTTATAGGATCTACTTCAGGTATATATATAATATAAGGTTACTCTGCATAATTTAAGGGCTGTTAGTCCGTTGACTAAATAAATAAATTAATAAATAAATAAAAAAGAACCCAATTTTATTTTCATATTTTATTTTGATTACTTGCATACATACAACTTGATCGTTTAATTGATCTACTATAAAACCGTATACATCCAATAATACAAACTCAACCCTGTCAAAAACACAAACAGAACCACATCAAATAAAATCCTCGCTCTTCCCCCATCGATGCCCAACGGCAACAACCGTTATTTTATTTTCTATTACAAGAAACACAACCAGCTCACTCGCAATTTTCCGCCTCCTCGTAATCACCGGACTGCCGCTCCTTCTTGAATAAACATCCCCGGCAGCAAATCGAACGGAAAAACTCTCCTTTTTTCCCCGCCCCGCAGCGTGTCGCTTCTTCGGTTCTCCCCTTCTTTTCCGATCGGCCAATTGCGCAGTCCTCGTCCTTGCGCAAATTTGCACCTGCGCGATCGTCGCCCAAGGCCTTGCGCATGCACGCGCGCAGTGTTTAGAACCGCTTCGTGTATGTGGAGATTCGCAATTAGCGGCACACGTGGAGATTAGAGGGAGAAGTGCCGGGCCGTTGCGCAATCTTTTTTTTTCGGTGAGAATGAGGTGCGAAGTGCGCGTTGATTGTTTGAATGGTGGCGTGGGTTAGAGTTGGCACGTGTGTGTTGGTGTAAGTTTTAAAGAACGACTTTGAGTTATTCGTTAGACCTTCGAGGATGGAATGTCGTCTAGCAAATATTTTATGTTCATTATATACCAGTGATTGGAATTTAATGTAAACTTTACTTCATTTTTTTTATTAGAAATTTATGATTTTCATAGTAGCTCTGGAACGCACTCGACATATGGGATTTTTACTTTTTGAAATAGTAATTTTTATGATTCTCATAGCAAATTTAAAAATGATAATTTTCATGATTATTGTACAAAATTTTACTTTTTAATAATAATTTGGTTGGCTGCTGAAACGTAATATCACAGTATCAGTAAATTTGCTAAAAAATAATAAAAATTATTATTTCAGAAAGTAAAATTTTCTACAAAAATCATAAAAATTACTATTTCAGAAATAAAAATTTCACATAACGAGTGTGTCCCAGTGCTACGGTGAAAATAGTAAATTTTCTTATAAAAAAAAGTAAAGTTTACAAATAAATTTTTCACCGTGTAGGTTTTAATTAGTAGGGAGTCTTAAGAAAACCATCTACAAGACTTTTGGCGACATGCTATTATTAAACTTCAAATAATTATTTTACTAATATACATATGTTACTTTTAAAATTTACCACGTATTATGCTAATCGTGCGGGCAAACTTCATTCTATTTGTCAAGGTCTCTACCTTTATCGCGACACTTACGATAATTTTTGTTATAAATACTTCTCAACACTTTTATTTCGCAAAAATTTATTACAAATTTGTTAAAAGTAATCCTAAACAACTTCAATATTTTTCCAATCTTAATCATACCTCGCGATTTCCTACAGCAATTTCGCCAAAAAGACTAGGAAGTCGCTAATAATAGAGAAGAAAAAAGGTGGAGACAAATGTACGATTTTCATCAAGCACAAATACACCATTTGAAATACTCCGGGCTCGAAACAGTCTAACCACTACGCGAAGATCGTTTTTTTTTTTATTTCGGTCACTTGTAATGCCACCCACGTTATGGCAATATTGTTGGAATTACCAAGCGCGTTTCGTATCTAGCGACATTCCGCAAAGCCAGCGGAACAGCGTCGAAATCAATGCCGTTATGTATACACAAGCGCGCGCGACTATTGCCGTTGTCGCGCTGATGAATCACAGTTTCATTACACATAGGGAGAAACGATATAATCGCGATATGCTGTGTAGCTTACTAGCATTAATCTTCGTGGACGCGCGGTGAGATGTCGCGGCAAGTGACTGACATCTAGCGGATCGCGTTCAAAATGCTGTACGTTGAGTTGACATAGTCTGTGTTGATGATCATTTTAATTTGATTAGCTTATTATATGTGGAGATGCGTTTTCAAATTGCTGCTCAGTCTCACTTGTCTGGGTTTTTGAAATATTAAGACGCTCTTCTAAATATTTTCTCATGGTAAAACTAAGAAACTATTATTCCAGAAAATAATTATTAAAATGAAATTATTCATGAAAATTTAGCATTATTATTAATAAGCTTATTATTGTGTTACCAGTTAAAAGACAATCTGTTTAAATATGTCCCAATAAAAAGATCGGATAATAATATCTCACTGTAAAACAAGCATCAGCGACGAGAAAACAACATCAGCGCTTGTACATACAGCTTCTCCTCTTTTCTCCTATAACTCAGACTTCCAGTATAAAAGGATGAAAACTTATATACGCATTACGCGTGTATTCACTCGCAGAAAGCCGTACCCCGAGAATAATTCAATCCGGTCGCACGGGGCAACCGCATTTTCTCGAAAAAGAAATGCAAAATTCACACTCCGAGGTCGACATCTCTCAAGAACATGCGTGTTTCTCTTCGCGTGCAATGATCCCCTGCATCTCGCGGTAATTAAGAAAATTATTTGCAAAATGGAATGATAATTGTCTTCGGTGGGCTTCAATTTGGGTTACAAAGTGGCGAAGTGCTGTCCGGAATGTACCGTGATAATTGAAGACAATTTCTACCGTGAAGTTTTCACCTGGGGTATCATTGACATACATTATATACTTCGCGAAGAGTCAAAGTTTGTTGAACTTTGACGCAAAACTTTCAAGAAAAGTGCCATTTTTTTAAACAAGATAAGATAAAATTTAAATTTATTGAATTTCATAATTACACAGAAAAAAATAGTAAAATGAAGTGAATTAGAGAAGTAATAATTCCATTTTTCCAAAAATGGAAATTCTACTTTTCAAAAATGGATATTATACATTTCAAAATGGAAATTCTACTTTTTAAGATACTAGGCTTCGCTACGCGCCGTAATTTTTAGCAAAGCTTTGCACCATTTTTGTTTTCGTAAAATCGTAACCTAGCAACCCATTGCTCCCTTCAATTAAATCACGAATAAAATGATATCACAACAAATCCATCATTTTTTTAAGATAGGAGTGAAGATTTTATATTTCAGAATGGAAATTCTACCGATTTTTTTGGAAAGTAGAACGAACTTGCCACTTTACAGTTAAATCAACTGAAGTTAATGGAGAATGAACGAATTATTTTTTCCGTGTATTAAACTATATTAATATAAATATTTTATTATTATAACGTTTAAAAAAAGCACGACTATAGTTAGGTTCAATTATCGACGTTCATATAATTATTCGTGTACAGTTTAAGCAAAACTTTAAGTATCCACTTACCACCTAACTTTCGATGTTTATACTCAATTTTCACTATTATTTTCAGACTATCTAATCACCTTCTAAAACAGCAATACACAACCATCTTTGCACTCCCGCCATTATCAATCTCTCCGACCCCACGCCCGCGTTTACCCATCCTCTAACCACCACATCTCTACACATCCATAGCCCTATACCCTCGTATTTATACGCACCAGGCCGCTAGTGCGTATACCAACAACAACAACAACAGCAACGACAACGACAACAGTGGCCGGTCGCCAACCGCCGTTGCTAAGCGGCCAATTAAGTCGCTCCCACGGTGTGTTTTGTCCGAGTTTTTCGAACCCGCGCACGCCGGGCCGGCAAGAAATATCGTCCGAGCGTCCAGAAAACGCGGGAAATTGATTGTACACACACACACACACATACACACATGCGCTGGTGTGTGCAGCTTTCTTGCAGCGATAGTAGAGCGATAAATTTCGCGTCCCTTCGAGAGTGCAGGACGATTCTTATTGAAAAATCGACGACTGCGCAGAGTAAACGTTGGTTATTACCAGTTTCCGCGGCCATTTGAAATGTAATTTTAGTGATAATGGAAAATGATTGGTTGAATTTTTTTGTTCTATTTTATATACAAGTCGATTTAAATGGGTTCCGATTATTTTATTGGTTTCAAATTATCGAATGTTTAAAAGAATGATTAAAGATAGTTCATTTGGTAATCATTATATGTAAAGACTGAGAAATATAACATGATAGTATTTCGTGGGTCTACTTATATCAAAGAATTACAACCAAGCCTTATCAGTATTAAACACAACCCACAGCATAATAACCTTACAATCGCACCCTCCATAAAAAATCCCGCCAAATTCAAAGCCAAATAAAGATAGGTTCCCTTGACTATATGCATACTCTCCTTGAAAGCCAAGAAACGCGAACCAGCGCACAGCATCTACATCACCGAGCGCCTCCTTCGCTCGCGCTTTCCCATTCTTTTCCACTATATATATACCCGCACACAGAGAGGCGTCCGCGGTGTCTGCGGTTTCAGGGCTGCGCCTTGGATCTCGCATTTTTGCCAACTCGATCCTGTTCTGCCGCGCGGAAACGCGATGTGTGTATGTGTCTAGTGTGTACATACACGAGCGACGATAAGAGGGAGACTTGTCTCGAGATACATAACGCTGGCCGGCTTTTCGGTCTTATAGATAATGTAAGGACAGGTGGTAACGGTGTCTGTAAGAGAGTAATTGAGTTACGTCATTTTTTTTCTTTTATAAGGATTGTGTTGTGGATTTGGGAGGTAAAGGAACGAGTTTTACATGTGAAAATTAATTGTGAGTGAGTGACCTAGATAAAGTTGGTATTTGACATCAAAAGAAAACGCAAGTTCAATCTAAATTAGAGGAGGAAGTGACAAATTAAAAAATTTTTTGCTGCAAGAAAGTACGTAGACCTTTTTTTAAGACGGATGCGTGTTTCTTAATGTCATAAGTACTTGAGCTACGTTAAACGCGTAATTCCCTGAAATTAGCAATGCTATTTTCAGTCGTTCTCAACGGTTTAACTCTTTACTCGAGCTAAGGGAATAATTAACCTTTGGAGTGTTAACGCCAGGAAAGACTAGTTTCATTAAAAACCAGAGGAGAATGATGCAGAATTACGCGCAAAATCTATGAACCGTAGTGGTTAGAAATAATTTTTTATTCTTTACTCAACAAACTTCCACGTATACCTTAACAAAGTGATGAGTGGATGACGAAACTATACACTGATAAACATTGAAATCGTTTTGTTAAATATACGCAAACGTCAATAACAACGCGGTAAAGGCTGTCAACCTACCTCAACGACGATCCAAACCTAAAGAGTTGTTACTTACGACAATTATGCAAATACCCCGTCCATAAATAACGAGCGAGTTTTAGCCGACGCAGCGGCACGCGGGGGCCCCCCTCATTTGCGTTATAGAAAGCAAAGCTTCCGCGCGCGCCGCGCACCGCGAAAATTGACAAGCTTGAAAGCGTCGACAACTCCGACATCTTCCACGGCGGGATTATTTACGCACAGCGTCCCGGTCAATTAAATTTGATTTATTCGCAGCTTCGGCGGAAATTAAACGACGACGTCTTGGTTTTTCCTTTCCTCCCGATACCGCACGACGCTTTATCATTGTACGAGATCTTCATTAACTCGCAGGAAATCCCTTTGAATCGTGAATGATTTAGTGCGAGGGTGTTTTTCTATCGGGGCTATGTATAATACGCGTATGTATGAATGAATGGGACACACTGCACTTTCTTGCTGATTCAATATTCCCTGGCTATATCGCGGCTCTCGATCGATGATTTTTGAGATGGCGGGGTTTATGATGGTAAGGAAGGGTATATATGTGGCCGTGGTCTTAAAAATCGATTGACTTGTCATAAAGGTATGCCTCGCTCGGCGACTTGAATTTCAATAACGCGCTTTGAATTCTATATCTATGGTTGATTGGATAGAATGATAATTGAATTGAACGGCTAAAACAAAAGTCGGGATGGTATATACTAGTTGAATATAATCGTCGAGATTAATAGTAGCATTGGTTTAGCAATCAATTAAATTCGTTCGCGTATGCTTTCGCTAAACGTTTATTAATACTGTTCTCTGCTGGTTGCGTATATATGACGATAAAAAGAAATATCTTGCGTTCGAGCGAAATTGAATTTATCAGTATTGCGAGCGCAAAACAAGTTAAAAGGAAATTCAATTTTCCCCGGCTTAACCGCGTCGTCGATTTATAACGCGGCTTCGCCAACTTTATCATCCTTCCTTCGTTAAATACACGAGGATTGCACTTCAGGTGCGCGCGCGTGCAGCTACCATCTGCATAAGATATTATCTCCCACTCGCGTATAGCGCCGTGTCCTAATTCACATGCTCACGCGTATAGCATTTACGGCCGGATTCACCTCTTATTTCGTTATTTCCTTATGAAAAAGGATGTGCTAAGTGTTACTAAATTATTAATTCAGCGGTTGTTTCGACATTTTTGCACGCAAATTGTATATCCTTTAGCCTTGAATTCTAGTTTTCTAACGGATTAATATATATGCAAACGACGTTCAAAGTTTTGAGGATTATAAAGTGGACATTCTAATAGTTTATTTTGGAAAATTTTTCGAATGTGGACAAGAATTTAGTTCTTTAAAAGCTGTAATTTTGGAAACCGTATTAACAGAGATTTACTGTTACGTGTGGCCAAAATTATAGCTGTGACCATAACATAGCCAATTATATAGATGTGAAAGGTGTGTTTAAGGTCTTGTAAGTCATAAACTTAAATATACGTGCCAAATGTGCATGTTTCAAAGTTATACATTTGGTTTTTAAATACATTTCAATGCGCATAACCATTTCGTCATTCGTACTAAGATTCAAAATCTTTCCTAATAGGTACTTTCTCTATTTTGTGTCGCAGTATTTATATATTCAATATTATAAACCAAAATAAAAAAATTACTTGAATATTGGCAAATTATAGCAATACTTCAATAACATATATTATTTAGAAGCACTTGAGGAATACGTGATCCCTTTTAATAATTTCAAGATACCAAGTGAGTAAAAAAGCGCGATTCGATCAATTCTCTATAATATATTGACCAACTAATCATGACTATACTATCGATTAATCGTACTGGATACAAACACAAAACTACTTATACTCAGTGTATATATAAAACATTCTTCTCTGAAAATATTCGCTGTTAAAAAAGCTGTTTATACACCCGTCAAACGTTAAAAATCACTATAATTTTCCTAGAACCATGTAGCCGCGTACCACTTATACACACACACTATATACTCTTTTGAGCGAACTACCGGTTACACACCATACCAACTACACACCGTGCACACCTCTAGACGATTCCACGCCGATATATACGCACAGCCATGTCGGATAATCGAGTGCACTTCGTCATTTCGAAGCACTTGCAATTACAAACGTTTCCCACTAAATCTCTTTCCGAAGCTGCGGCTGCCGTTGCTACTGCTGCGGCGCACCGAAGGCACACACGCGGCCCATCCGTCACACACAAAGACGTAAAAAGGAAAACGAATACACGCGCGGGAAAGCCAGTCCATAACTGCGCGTCGATCCGCCGTCCGCCAACTGCTGGCGCGCGTAAGTAACGGGCGTGCGGATCGTTATCCGTGTCATTACAGCCGCGCGGGTTCTCTCATTGTTAATACGTAGCGGGGCTTATATTTTGCCGCTATACTTACTCGTCAGGAGCGCGCGCGTCGGAAGGATTTGATTTACGCGCCGCTGCTGGACGATCGGTTTTTCCGCGGTGCGGTGGTGCTGGCGATGTGCGAGTGGATGGTGCGTATTACGCGTGATTTTTCGGATGATCTGTGTCGTGTGTATGTGGAAGGAAAAGGTTTTGCGGTGAATCTCGTTCGTACGTTATGGAAAAGTTTAGTTTGTTTACGAGATTTGTTTTATTTCTTCTATTTTTTCATGCTTGATATATTACTTTTTAATGGGTTTGACGTACGGCTATATATATATATATATATATATATATATATA
>JAPYZP010001830.1:0-31334 GCA_030522985.1 Torymus sinensis | reverse complement strand
GCGTAGCGAGTGTGATAAACACGGTGCAAAAAAGTACTACTTAGGTCACGGATAGGCGTGACCTAAGCGCGGGCTTAGGTCACACAGTGCTATAAAATATTTTATAAAAACAATACGTACTCCGAAAACAGCAACGACGCAAGCAATAACAGCAACGGAAAGGTGGCACTTCATTTCGACAGTAACCCGATCAAGTCAATGGCAAGTTCTAGGTAACTATTATCGGCACTAAGTGCAAGTCGTCAGTGTAGCGTTCGATCATTGCGGTCTTTTTATACCCACTGCCGCCAATGGGTTATTTGCATCATTTCTTCTGTACGATAAACGGAGCAATAGAGGCGTTCGATCGGTGCGAATTCATCCACGGTCGTGGCCCTTGCAGCGAGCCAGTAAATGTCGATCGTAATTGTCAAAATCGTTCGCTGGTAAACGCGTAAACTCTGGGTGGAAAATGAGATTCGGCCGATTTTCAGACAAATGTGCGTTTAATAATGGATGGCGCACATTAATTTTTGGCTAGAGAAGAATTTGCCAGCTAATTGTAAAGTGCGATTGCAATTATTAATGAAAAATAAAACAATGACTTGATGGATATTCAGATTTGATTGCAATAGGTTGAGAGTAAAGAAATCGATGCGAAAAATGAAACTTTTAATTGAAAAATTAATTAGCTTATATAGCTATTGTCGACCATTAAAGTTCATTTCAATCGTAAAGTTTATAAAACCAGTTTACTTTATGGTAGAACAGAACGACTTTATTCATTCATATAGATTATAAACATAAGTGCAATATGCAAGAATTACTTTTATATAATATATTTGTTAATAATTCTTCTTGTAGATGCAGATTTAAAAGCATATGTACAATTAATTTATAAAGTTCCTTAGATTTTAGATGTCGTTTAAAAATATTAAACTTTTATCAGAAAACTTTTTCAGTTAAAACTTATTTGATAACGAATCAGAGGTTTCGAAACTAGCAATAGAAAACAAATAGTAGAATAAAAAATTAGAAGTTGCAGAATAAATAAACTATATCGATCTTAGTCAAAATGCGTCAAAACAATGTTATTTATAGTGTTACGAGTGAGGACTCTCCTGCACTGCATCAACTGCAATTTACTATTCACTGATACGAATTTTTCAATCGGTCTTACAGTCTTATAAATTATATTAATTAATATTAAGAGCAGTCAGATTGCCCTTGTTTATTTATAATAATTATACTATAGAAATACTATAGAATTCATACCACTTTATCACTTTCAAAAAATCGATTTTTTTGACAGATTTCGAAAGGTACCCATATCAAAAATGCTGTGTAAAAATTTTAAAACGATCCCATCACTGCAAGTGTGTGTTTTGTCGATTTTAGTTTTGCGCACTCTACGGCGATTAAGGAAAAAAAACTTCAAACGCGTTTTTCTCAAAACCACTTTTTTCGGTTGGCGGGCACGGTTTCTCAAAAAGTATTCAACCGATCATTACCAAATTTTTACCACATCTTCGTCACATATATGGCTATCGTCTGAACTAGGATTATGTAAAAATTTCAATTGTAACTATATTTTTCAACCGAAAAAAGAAGCAAAAAAACACGATTTTTCAAAATTTTTTTGAATAGCCGCCATTTTGTTTTTTTGCATGAAACTTAATTATCCTAGTTCAGGCGATAGCCACATCCCTGCTAAATATAATTTTTTTCGAATTTTGTATTTCAGATCATTTCTCGCTTCAAAATCGTGCCCGCCATCAACATCCGTTTTTTTGAGACGCTCAACGGTTGTAGAATTGTACATAAATAAACAATGGAAAATTAAAAAAAAAATTGTTTCATATACTTTAAGAGTGCCTTTATTAAACCCAAAAGGTTTTATATCGATATATATTGTAGGAACTATAAAAAAAATTCATAAATATAGTTTAAACTTTAAGTGTATACTAACTCTCCGACATCCCAATTAGACACTTACTTTATGAATTACATTTCGAAGTATACCTTCCTACTACTCAAATTTCTTTCATAAAATCGACTAAAACAGAGTAACAACTTTCATGACCGATTCGCTATGGGGGTCGAGCATCGGTACATCGCCATCAGACACTATAATACATAAATACGACAAATGCAAAGTCACGCAGTTTTTTTGAACATTAGATTTTGTACTACCTGCATCTTCGAAAATCGCCTACTCCTCGTCAGCGCATCGTTTATCTCATCCGCTTGTTTATGACATTGACGCGCAGAGGTGCACGTTGTAAGGTCTTCAGCCTCTTTGTTCGCGGCTCTCTCTCTCTCTCTCTCTCTCTTCTCTCTCTCTCTCTCTCTCTCTCTCTCTCTCTCTCTCTCTCTCCCTGTCTCTCTCTTTCTCTCTCGCTCTCTCGCTCTACCTTTTTTCAAAGGCGTTTGAATTCCACATGCGCTTATACTCGCCAGACTCAGGGCAATTAATGTGTCGAACCGTGTTCTTCGCTGGTTCTTCACGTACCTAGTTGACCAGCACTCCGCAATTGGTATCTTCAGCGAGAACGTTAAATTTTCTTAGTGGGTAAGATGGGTTCCTGGCCACAAAGAAGTCAGTGATGTTCGGCAACAAGATGTGGTCGTTTAAAACTATGAAGATGTAGAGGTAATCGTAGTAGTTATGCAGAGATCGGATAGACATTATTTGGTAGTCCGATATTAGTGGTGAATAGACGTGGTCAGTAAACGGCATAGGGCGGCCTTGAAGGTGACCAAGCGGACCAAGCGGTGAAGAACACCATAAAGTTATTTTAGGTGTAGGGCTACATGAGGTGTCCAAATTGTAGAGCAACAGGTTACGTGGGGGGAGGACAATGGTTTTGAATTAGAGGTGAAGTAAGGTTACTGGGTTCGAGAAGTCCTTTCTGAAGTGGCTGATGAAGCCTAATAGCTCAAGGGATTGTGTACTGATGGTTCTGATGTGGTGGTAAGAGAAAAGTGGGTTTCTAGTCACCAGCGTGTTATCGACCGAGTATTGATAGAGGAAGGGTGAGTGTTGGCTGGTAAACGACAGTAATCGACATTTTGCGTGGTTTATGTCGAGCCCGTTCTCCATGGACCATATTGCGAGGTGGTCCAGATCCTGCTGCATAAGAGACGAGTCCAAAGGGCTCTTAATTATCCTGAATAGTTTAGCGGTATGCGAATAAATCTCAATCTGAATTAATAATTTATATTTATTTTAAATTTGGAAATTGTCACTTCTTGATAAAAAGTTTTTATGTATCTACATTAATTTGTTTACTTTGACGTTTAAGCTTTAATTAAAAGAACTTTACGATGATACAGGTATATTGCCGTAAAGAAGTTGCATAAATGAACTTACACGAAATACCGATTATTCATTCAAATTGTACAATTTTATTTAGTCTTATTATCAATTAAAAGTTCTATACAGACGCTAATTTGACTCATTTTTTGAGGTAAAATGTACGTTTCTTGTATTCATCGTATTTTTGTTATAAGTCAGCTCCCACCAATAATATTTTTGAAGAGTGATAAATTTTCGTCATGATTTCATTATCTACTACAAAAAATATGAATAGAATCTCAATGTTTAATGCTTTATAATACAGAAATAAGTACAAAGAAATCGCAACTTCCCATAAGAGCCCGTGTTAATCAGCAAAAAACGAAAACATTAATATCTTAATTTCTATCCCGGAACCTAGCCTTCTGAAAATTTATATGAGTGTTTTTGAGATATTTACAAACCTGTATGCGAAATTTCACATGTATCTTTATGTTAATTCTATTACCTATAGAACCTCCTTAAGTAAGCACTAATAAGAAAGTACTAAAACTCTGAGATTTCTTTTTTTTTATTGATATTATTGGTCACGTAAAGAATAGACTGTATAGTAACTTATAAAGTAAGTTTCAATGTCTTTCATACTTTCCTTATTTGATATTTATTTTTTCAGGTTTCCTTCGCAATTTATATAACTTTAAAAATATACCTTTCAAAGTACCATCTCTATAGACACAGAGATTTGTTATTATCGAGGAGATGATCGTAAAAATGTATATGATACGATGACAGTTTATTCTAAGAGGCTAACTGCTTTCTTTTCTCTGAGACACTCTAGAATTTTCTTGGTAGCCGCGCACTCATCCTTCACAGCTAAAAATTTAATTACAGTTAAATAAAATAAGTCATAAGAATTGTGTACAGGGCTGTATGTAACGTTCGTATATTTACTTGAATCCAAGCACGACATGATAGCATCTACCGCAGGCTTCTTAATATTCGCAGGGATTTTAGAACGAACAAATTCCTTGTCGATGCTTCCATCTTCCTTCAACTAAAATATTAATGTAGAAGAGTTTATAGTACGTAGTGTAAATGAAATTATTGCAAATTTTGATACAATTTAAATACACTGACAACTTATGAATGTAAATTTTAAGTTATGAACATGATATTTATCTTGTTATTTTAAAACTATAATCACTCACAATTTTAGCTTTCTTCAAGATGCAAGCATACACGCAATTCGACTTGTCATCAATCTTAATTTCCTCTCCCTTTTTTACCTTTGCAAGGACAGCTGAAATATAAATTGTGCGCAAGTTATTTGCTAAAATTCTATTTATTTCACTAGTTTTTCGAAAACGATAAGCAACTTACACAGAACCTCGCCAAATTTCTTGGTGCATTCCTCGTCGGTTATTAACTGTATTAATCAAAATAAATTTTTTAAGATTATTATCATTGTCTGTTAGAAATGAACTACATATGAAGAAATAATTTCATTTTTAATTATACCTTTCACTATAATGAAAGTTTAACATTAATACTAATAATATTTCTATCTCGTAGAAGAAGTTTTGGAAAGGGGAACCAAAATTTCAAACAAAAAATAAAAATACGTTTTAAGACATTTTCACAAAATCCATTTTTTTTTTTTTTAGAAGAATTTGTTGGTATCTGCGCGGATATGTATTTGTGCATATGTGTACAGAGGATATCTCGAAAATATTTTAACAAATTTTGACCTGAAAAAATTTATTCAGTTAGCTTTGATGAAAATTTTCAAGTTCATAATCGATTTTTAAAATCTTGATTTTCATTTCTTCAATCCTTTGAGTTTTTCATTATTTTGCTTTTTTATGCAAATAGAGCTAATATTTTTCAATTCCATAGAATTGTTCTGAATGGCTCTTAAATTACTTATATTTTCATCATTTAATCTCTATTATTAATGAAAATGCGATATTGCTTCCTCAGAGAAGAAACTTTGGAACGTTAATTTTGATTGTTTTGTTTTTTTTTTATAACCTAAAAACGATTTTGAAATGTACGTTTTTTTTATTTTTTTATATAGTGCAGTCATTATTACATAATATAATTAGCTTTTCTTGAAAAGTATTTAAATTACCTATATTTTTCTTTTTTAAGGTTTAAATTATCTTAATCTGTCATTTGTTATTAAGGAAAAGGTTTTCATATTTCATAAATTAATATTTCAAAAAATATTTCATTTATCGACTTAAAATTTTAACTAGTTATTAAACTTATAGAAGACTATATTTGGATACAATTTCAAGAAATTATCTTCATTTTTTTTAGAAAAAAATTATTTTCGAAATAATTTGCGTTTTTGTTGTCGCGCGATAACAAGAACAAAAATTATCCAATCGCCCTGAAGTTTAGTATAGATGTAGCTTTTATATATCTCCAGGTTGAGTTTGTTACCCAAAAAATCGGTCCATTAAAATAAAAGATATTTGAGGTTAAAAATTTTTTTTTAAAACTATCTATACAGGCAATTTTATAATAATTGCTTTTTTAATGATAAAAAATAGAAAGAGTAAAAATGAAAAATTAAAAAAAAAATATAGCATAATTCCGTACAAAATAAATTATTAAATTTTAAATATTCAAAGTAAAAATTAATTAAAAGAATCAGTAAATAAATTTTGAGTAAGCTAAGTGCCAATGAATTTTGTTTAGTTGTCCTCTCAAAAAATATTTGGTTTATCTTTGCGAAATGTGTACCATTTATTATGCTTACACAAAAAAGTTTTGTGTGAAAATTTCAAGAGATAATTTAAGAAAAAAAATGTTTTATTTCTTGCAAGATAGAAGAAGTATTTATACACTGATATCCATGAAATTTTGATTGTGGTGGTTTTTTAGATTTCCGAACCGAGATTCGAAGTTATTTAAGTTTAAACATTTTTTTGTTATTGAACCGTAACAGAAGTAATAATGAATCATCTCATCTTCATAAAACTTCGTAAAGACTTTGCTTTTCTTCTATTTTTGAATCGAGTTAGTTATCCAAGAAAAACTATTGTGGTTAAATATATATTCTATTACAATTTTTTAAATTATTTTTACTCTGAAATTGGTTTAACTTGAAATTTTGTGAGAATTTAATCTCTGAACAGAATTTTGTAAAATATAGGTTTATTTATATAAATGTGGCTTTGAACAAGTATCGGAAACTCACTGCGATTTACCACTTTAAAAAATTTAACGTTTACTAGAAGGCAAGAAAAAAGAGCTGGGAAAGCTTTGAGTTTGGGGAAGCTAAGTACCAATAAATTGGCAGCAATTTTTTAAAATTTTTTGTAAATATAATTTTTAAATTGTATCGAATGACAATTATAAAGAATATTCAAGGTTACAGTTTTTTCACCATCTACTCTCTACAAAAATGGCTAGCTATCCGAATCGATATGCTATTATTATATTATTATACTGGAGTATCTATTCTAAATGCACAAAATATTTTATAAAAACAATACGTACTCCGAAAACAGTGACGACGCAGACAGCAAGAACAGCAACGGAAAGGTGGCAATTCATTTTGACAGTAACCCGATCGAGTCAATGGCAAGTTCTAGGTAACTATTATCGGCACTAAATACAAGTCGTAACTGTAGCGTTCGATCATTGCGGTCTTTTTATACCCACTGTCGTTAATTCTTTTTTTGCAATATTTCTTCTGTGTGACAAACGGAACAATAGAGGCGTTCGATCGGTGCAAATTCATCGTGGCCCTTGCAGCGAGCAAGTAAATGCCGATCCTAATTGTCGAATTCGGCCACTGGTAAATGCGTGAACTCTGGGTGGCAAATGAGATTCGGTCGATTTTCAGACAAATGTGCGTTTAATAAGGGATGACACATATTAATTGTTTCCAGGAGAAGAATTTTCCAGCAAATTGTAAAGTGCGATTGCAAGTATTAATAGAAAATAAGACAAAGACTTGATGGATATTCAGAATTGATTGCAATAGGTTGAGAGTAAAGAAATCGATTCGAAAAATGAAACTTTTAATTGAAAAACTAATTAGCTTATATAGCTAGTGTCGACCAACAAAGTTTATGTCAATCGTAAAGTTTATAAAACTAGTTTACTTTATGGTAGAATAGAATGACTTTATTCATTCATAGATTATAAGCAAAAGTACAATATGCAAGAATTACTTTTATTTAATATATTTGTTAATAATTCTTCTTGTACATGCAGATTTAAAAGCATATGTACAATTAATTTATAAAGTTCCTCGGATTTTAGATATCGTTTAAAAACATTAAACTTTTTTAGTTAAAACTTATTTTATAACGAATATCAGGTTTCGAAACTAGCAATAGAAAACATGTTTTTCCGAATTTAGCATATTTACTACAAATGAAATAAAAATAAATGCGAGAAATAGTAGAATAAAAAACCAGAAGTTCCAGAATAAATAAACAATACCGATTTTATTGAAAATGCATCAAAACAATGTTATTTATAGTAATTATATACTATAGAAAAAAAGCTGCAACCTGCAGAGTAAACATCTTCTATTAACTCTAAAACAAAATTACTAACTCTCCGACATCCCAATTAGACACTTACTTTATGAATTACATTTCGAAGTATACCTTCCTACTACTCAAATTTCTTTCATAAAATCGACTAAAACCGAGTAACAACTTTCATGACCGATTCGTTATGGGAGACGAGCATCGGTACGTCGCCATCAGACACTATAATACGTACATACGACAAATGCAAAGTCACGCAGTGGTTTTGAATGCTAGACTTTTTTACTACCTGTATCTTCGAAAATCGCCTATTCCTCATCAGCGCATCATTTATCTCACCCGCTTGTTTACGACGCTGACGCGCTCAGGTGCTCGTTATAAGGTCTTTAGCCTCTTTGTTCGCCACTCTCGCCTCTCTCTCTCTCTCTCTCTCTCTCTCTCTCGCTCTCTCTCTCTCTCTCTCTCTCTCTCGCTTGGGATAACATTATAATGCACCGTATACGTGAAATGATGGACTTCGGACTTTGATCTTCGATCTCTCGCCTAGAAACAGGCAGCCTAAGTCAATGGGCGAAAGCCGGTCGGACGAGTATACGAAGAAGCGCGAATCGAAAAATATATTTTGTTTTTTTTTTAACCTCAAATCCACCTATAGTCTGCACGCCTCGTTTCGGTCGATAGCATCGCGCGCAGAGAGGAGGAGGACAAAAAATCAGCTTATGTAACGGTCGATCGCTCCGCGTATATAGTTTTATTCGTTCTCCACAGGATGTGTTGCGCGTGTGTGAATGGGTGAATCACGGTTTGTTGTTTGCTCTGGGAGTGTGGATGAGATAGGAAAATTTAGTCGCGAGTTTAGCCTGGTGTTTTCGACTCGCTCCCTCGGTGGGACATAGCTGTATTCAGGTATAGGCTTGATTGGATCGTTTAAATCATAGTTGCTTGGGCGTCTGTATTCGGTCAGCAGCGGGTATGTAAATACGTTATACTGCTGTGCTTTGGGCGAGCATTTAGATACGGGCAGTAGATTCGTCTTCTTAAGTAAATGTACAGTTATCGTAGTGAATAGGGTTTGCGAATAAATCTCAATCTGAATTAATAATTTGTATTTATTTACAATTTTGAAAATTGTCAATTGTCGATAAAAAGTTTTTATGTATCTAGATTAATTTGTTTACTTTGACGTTTGAGCTTTAATTAAAAGAACTTTTTACGACGATTATTTTTATTTATCAAATACATGAACTCATGGGTCACTTTTTGTACGCAGATTATTTATCAGAAAGATGGCTTTAACAACTACTGTAAATTCATTTTTTTAATATTAAGAAATAAAGTACATGCAATAAACTTTTAGTCTTAAGTAAGCACTAATAAGAAAGTACTAAAACTGATATTTTTTTATTATATAGTGTTGTTGACTCACTAACTTTATAATCTATAAGAGGAAAGTTCCAATGTCTTTCATACTTCCCATATGTTATATACATTTTTGCAGGTGTCCTTGGTAACTGGCTCGACATTCAATTAAATTTCATTTTGAAAAGCATTAAATTACAGCGTTTAATAAGACAGAGTATATCTACATATTTGCAAAATTTGGAGGCTGAAGGCTTATATTAACCATGAAGAATTTAATTTTTTTATTTAAATATAGCATAATCGATAAATCTTGTTGAATTTTTTAAAACATATCTGATTACACTTTTTTAAAAGAAGTTGAAGCAACACCATAGTTGTTTAAATTTACGCTATCAAAGTAATAAAAAAATCCACCAAATTCTTTGTTCTGAAATTAAACTGCTAAAAAACTTAATGCTTCCATTTCTAGTTTTTTCAGACTTATTTATATTAAAACTTTTCAACTTTATTTAAGAAACTAAGTTTTATTTTTTTACGCAGAAATTAATTACTTCTATACCAATTAAAATTTTTGCTTCCTCCTAGAGGAAGCTTTATGATAGTAATTTTTTGAGTTGTTGTAAAAACATGTTATAATTGTTTTCCGAGGAATCAAAACACATGGTTTTTGAAAAATGTCTGTATGTAGGGATGTATGTATGAGGGATGTCAGCTTCTACTCGGTCGATTTAAACCTGTCAGGTCTCATTTTTTTGTTTTTTTTTTGTGTGATCTTATAACTCCCAAACTAAGCAATCAATTTTTTGACAAGAATCATGATAATACAGAATATAAATACCTATAATCTGTAAAAATGAGTTTTGTATGTTCAACGATTACGGGAGTTAGATTGTCTTAATCGCTTCAAAATTCCTTGTAGAGATAGTTTATTGATAGCTCTCGGCCGAGTTCTTTGGGCAAAATGATTGGTCCATAAATTTTAGAGATATTAGATTTTAAAATTTTGTTAGCCTTTATTCAAATCGTAATTTCTCGAGAACGTCTTAAAATAATTATTAGATAATATAGTTACATTTTTTGTTTAATAAATAATTTTTTACAATTAAATTTACTGTTTTAAGCAAATAATTTATATAATATCACAACAAACTAAGTTTGAAGAAGCTAAACGCCAATGTATTGGTAGCGGTTTTTTGAAAGAGTATAGGATGATCAGCAGAAATCAAAGTTACTCAATTTTTATATTTGCATAATGGATGTGGTGAAAATAATGAACACGTATGCACAACTCATCTAAGATGTCGAAAATAGGACATCGTCTTCTAAATCCACCAAAACACATATATTCCTTATCAAGGTCTAGCTTACTTGCGTCTTTTACTCACTTATTGATTATTTATTAAGTTGAATCAGCCAATACCATTGCCTCAATAAATTCTTAGTTTAATATTATCATGAACAAATGGAGGGTCCGGAAACAGAAAGGTCGTATAAATATTTTTCGCCGCCGATTAAGTATTGACCAATGACTGAATTTTCAAACTCGCTCAAAACTCAATTTTAAAAATACGTACGCATAGAGAATTTTTTTAGCGCATTTGAAAATTCAATACATAATCGACGAAAAACATTTATTACGACCTTTCTGTTTCCGGGCCTCAATTAATAATGTCGAAGATTTTTAACAAAGAAATAAAGCGATGCGTAAATAAATTTTTATTTCAACTTAATATCATGTAATATTTATTTTATAAAATATAATATAATTTATTTGTGTAAGGGCAGCGTGTGTGCCAAATTTAACAAAAAGATTCAATTAACCGACTATTAAATGGGAAGTGAAACGTCCTACACTTGAATAGTTTCGTAAAGTGAATAATTTACAAGCTTGCGGTATAAATTGAGCAAACGTACAAAATATTCTAGTAGAGCACTGAACAGCACAAAATGCAAGTCTTTCTCATCTTCTATATGCTCAGTGTTGTTTTCGCCGCTAGTGTAAGTTTTCCGATCGAAACGAGAGAACGAACATTTTTACTAAATTTTTTACCATCATTTCGTTTATTTGATTGAAAAGTATTTATTATTATATTAGATTGTTACCCATGAAGAAAATGAACAACGATACATATATTACATGGATGTGCTGACGAACTGCTCGATAGAAAATGGAATCACCGTTGAAAAATATGCCCATGCAACAAAAGATAACAATACAGATGGTGTCTACGATAAAACTAAGTGCGTGGATGCCTGCATGTTCAAAGTTCATAAAATTGTAAGTCTTTTGTATAATCCTTAAAGAAATTTATTATTTAAACAGTGAATTGTGTTTCCTCCAGTTTGTCAATATTTAATTTTTGACCTAATCTTTAAAAGCATTTGCACGAAAATATACTGTTAAAAGGGGTATTTACTTATTTCGTAAAAGTTATCAGTTGTAGAAAAAATTATGCAACAAAGCTCACTATTCTTTGTGTATTTGTAATACTGCACTGGCCAAATAAAAAACATCACTCAGATTGTAGTATATATACTTAAGACTTTATCTCATACATAATGGAAACCGGTATCTGTCCCTGAAACGAGGATCCAACGGCTATACACGTGCGAAATTCAGCATGTAACCTTGAACTTGAGAAATCTTTTCGCTAGCCTTTTCTGGCTTTAGGCTGTGGTGTGGGTAAACAGAGATACGTTATACATATTAAAATTAGTTTTCTGATGAATATTTACTTTAAAAATCTATTCAATGTTGCAAGCAGATTTTTGGTAACTTGCACTGTGAATAGATCAATAGTTAAAGACTTGTTTCAAAATTGTAAACACATAGTAGTTTGTAAAAAGACTAACGTTATTAATTTTAATCAGCACATCAGCCTTCACAATTATTTAACGTGAAAACATTATACTCTAAGAACCGTATATTTTTGTTACCAAGTTACGATTTTAAACAAAATTGTACCAGTAAAGAATTGTTTGCCTGTATATTACACAATAACACTATTTTGAGTGTTCATGGTAATTTCTTACAGCTAAAAGATGATGGGACGATAGATTTGGAGAAGGCTATGGAACATTTATTATCCGGACAACCGGGAGTTCAACGGGATATTATGCGAAAAAATATTGAAACATGTAGCACAAAAAGTGAGTTCAAATATATTTATTTTATTCAGACTTCTGCTTTTCATCACTTGATTTGTTAATTATTTGCATGTTTTACTTACAGAGGAGGACAATGACTGTGATACCGCCCATAATTTGATGATTTGCGCTTTGGGTTATGTAGGAGATTAAGCAATTAATTAATACGAATTGTCTACGGAAATGATACGTACTCTATGCTAAATTATCATACTTGCTTACTTATCAATTGTATAATAGTTTATCATTTACTTTTCGAGAAAAATATTATAATTAATATGATAATCGTTTAATATTTTTTAATTTTATTAATAAATTGTTAATTTATTAAATCAAGCGTGCTTTTATTTAGACGTCAATAGAAATTTCATTGGTTTTATGAAACTATGTCTATAATGTCATATTTTATTTATTTTATAAAATATTATATCATTATATTCTGTCAAACAAAATATAAATTTTGCCGTCAATTCTGAAAATTATTTAATTCCTCTGTTTGCATCTATAAAAATTCTATCCACAGAAAAATTAAAGTAGAAAATTGTTCGAAATCAGAGTAGTATTAAAACATAAGTACAGCATAATGTAGATCAAGAAAAAAGATATGAAGAAAATTGCTTTCCGGCATATAGATATAATACGTGTTGTCCGGTGGTACATATATAAGATTTGTAACAATAGAAAATGAAACCTCATTTAAGCACTTTTGAATTTATTACATTAAATAAGATTTGAGGAAATAGTTTATACCTATGGCAAGTGTTAAAGATCTTTTTTTTTATTTTGAAATTTCCAAGTTCAAAACTTTGACCGAAATAATCACTATTATGTAAACGAGGCTTGGCGGTCAGTTGGAAGTGACGAATTGCAATTAAATAATTTTCGCTTTGTTTACGCTATAAAATGAACGCAAAAGGAAAATGTTTCAGTGTGCTCCTAAAGACTTTACAATGCGGTTTGTCAGTGTCGTTCTGTTACTTAGCGCAGTTGTCGCAGCAAAAGTTAGTTAAACACGTAACCATTAATGAAAGACTAATCATTTGAACATTTATATTTTTTATGTTTATTTTGCAGGATCAGTCTACCTCTTTTGAAGTATCGGAGAGTGATATACGAATCTTTGAGAAATGCATCAAAGAAGCAGGATTTACAGATAAAGAAATGAGTGATACTGATGGAGAACACAGCAAAAGTGCGAACAGAAAGCTCAAGTGCTTTGACAGGTGTCTTTTTAAGGCTTATAATGTGGTAAGTTGAAAAAAACCACTTTCAATATAATCGTGTGCATTTAAATTCAAAGAAAATAACAAGCGCGTCTGCATAAATTTTACGTTATTAAAATATATACTTGTATAGCCAATACAAATATATTATTTTTCTTACTGTAGTTGAAGGATGACGGAACAATCGATTTGGATGCCGCTATTAAATATTATCACGTAGAGAAAAACGAGGTTGATAAAGCCCGTTTAGCAGAATGCAGTAAAAACGCAAGTGAGTATAATATTGGCGGTTTTCAAATTTTACAGATTTAAACTGCATCATATCCATTTCAATTTAATTTTTCAACAATAAATGAATATTATATTTTTATTTTTATTTCTTGTTTCAGAAGGTGACGATGACTGTGAAAAAGCTCATGCTGTAGAGTCTTGCTTTCGCTCATGGACAAACAAACGTTAGATGCTGACTATATTTCGATATAGTGTATTCAATGCCTGTTAATATAAAAATATAGTTAAATAAAAATTATTTGTTTTTTTTTACGAGTTTTTACATGCTTTTGTTTATCATTATACCTGTTCCTATGTATAAGAAATTGACAGTTAATATTTATAGTTGGTATAGGTAGCTATTAATTCTAATAATATAGTATACATATAAAGGTGGTCGATGATAAATTATTATCATAATGCGAGTAAAAAAATAGGCTTCGAACAATTTACAATTGAAAGCTTTGTATTGTTCCCGTCGTTAAAGACGTTCTCTGGGTCGAAACAATAGTTTTAGTTTTTATATTTTTAAATAATATTTTATTAATTTGATAATCCAAGAGTAAGTACTTGTAACAAATATATACTAGAAGGAACAGAAGACAATTTTGTTCAGACACATTTAGGCAATAGTCACTATGCTGTTGTTACAATTAAAGACAAAAATTTCAATAAGTTCTTTAATGTTTTTAATTTTTATGCGATCTTAACGAAATAAAGCTTATTTTGTTCTTTAAGAAATTTCAAGGGTAGTATCCATGGGAAAATTTATGATACGAGTTACCAGTGTGGAGCAATATCAATTTGTTCATCAAAACTTGACTGGCTTTTCTTAAACAAATTGATATTACTCCGCAATGGTAACTCGAGTCATAAATTTTCCCATGGATACCCCTCTTGAAACTTCTTAACGAACAAAATAAGCTTTCTTTCGTAAAAACCGGATAAAAAATTAAAAAAATTAAAGAACTTATTGAATTTTTTGTCTTTAATTGTAACAACAGCATAGTGACTATTGTCTAAATTTGTCTGAACAAAATTGTCTTATGTTCTTTCTAGTATATATTTGTTACAAGTACTTACTCTTGGATTATCAAATTAATAAAATATTATTTAAAAATATAAAAACTAAAACTTCTATTACGACCCGAAGAACGTCCTTAAAAAAGTGATGAACCGAAGAAGTGAAGCCTCTATAGATTTGATCTATGATGGGCCCTTGGATAAAAGGCGCAAGAAATTAAAATTAAATAAGCATTTTTATTTGATATTATTATTTATTGCAATGAAAATGATTAAAGTGAAAAGTATTAAATAAATAATGATCAAATTAATGTTAGTTGCAACTTGAAAAAATAAATAACATGTTTTAGTTACTTATTTGTTAAAGTGATGCTAATAAGTAGTAAAGCATTTAAAAACAATAAGCAATGTATCTTACAAGAATAAATGATGGTAATATTAGAATAAATTATGTCAATATTATGTTCAGATTTTATACTTTATTTGATACTTCATGAAAAAAATGCGAATAAGCTTATAGTTTCGAGCTTCAAAATTTAGTATGTGTGAAGAGTAAATCGACGGCTGAGCGGAAGAAGGGCGTATATCGCCGCGCGGGTGAAGAAGGACGTATCTCGGCGTTTTTACAGCCAGTACACGGCCAGTACAAGAATTCTTCCGCTCAGCCGTCGAAATGTTCTAATTAATTTACCAACATAATACTGAAACATAACAAATAATATTTTAATATTATGCAATTACAGTGACTGTTTTAAATTCAACATTACATAAAAGTTTAAATAACGAACAAAATTATGATTTTATACTATAAGTATATCATAGCCATCATGTTTGTAATTATCATTACTGAAATAATATTCAAAAATATCAAAATATAGATCTACATCATTAATTTATGCAACAAAAGAGTTATCACTAAGTGCTCAACCACGTCTCTTTTGTTACGTCAAAAGAAGATTTAATGAAAACGTATAGTTGCGTGAAAGCGTCCTACTTTGCAATAGAAGTAAAAAACGCGGAAGTGCGAAATTTAATATTTTCAATTGTGATTATTATAAATTTGATTGCGAAATTGCAACTTCCTTCTTTTTAATGAAATACGTAGTACTAATAATCCTGTATATAAGGAATGAGTATCGTCAAGACAAGTACATTGGACGCTTCGACATGGCTCTGTTTCGTACAGTATTCCTCCTCAGCACTGTTTTAGTTGCTAAAGTTAGTAAAGTTGGTAGAATATATAAATATTTTGATTAAAAAATAAATATGTATAATGTGTATTTCTTTAATACATTATTTAAACTTATTAAAATTTTAGGCAAACAACGATGATAGAGTAGCGGCAGAAAAATGTATGAAAGAAGTTGGAATAGATCCTGTCGTTTACAGATCTGCCATGAAAGATCCTTCAAAGGGAGTTGATGACAAAATTAAATGTGTAGATGCATGCATGCTTTCCGAAATTTTCCATTTTCACCTTCAAAAACTACAAAACATTTTATATCTCAAAAACCTCGCTGGGGCAGTTGACGTGAAACCCCTCATATGTAAAACGTTACTTTACGGATACGTACACGATCAAAAAATATTGTTCACGCCTCGTCGTAAGATTTTACGGACTTGGTCCTAATAATACTATTTTTTGACATAAGTATTTAAATTTAATGATGAATTTATTCTAGATGGATGAAGATGGTACGATCAGCATTGATAAGGTCATGGAATTCATAACAGATGCCACTGATGAAATTAAAGAAGCAAGACGAAAAGCTTTCGAAAAATGTATCCCCACAAGTGAGTAATATATATTTATATGTTTCACAAATTGTATAATATTATAGGATCAATTTTTTAGTAATTTACAGTTTTAAATTGATAACACATAATGAATCTCTCTAAGCTATCTTACGTTCAACTATCAAAAATTTATTTATAAGTAATAATATAAGTACTTTCTGTTGTCTTAATATCAACCAAATTTTTGTTCAACTATGTATTACGGTATGAACTTGATTTTAAGAACTAAACTAATATATTTTGTTTCAGACAAAGAAAATATATGTGATTTGGCACACAATATAATAAAATGTATGAATGAAGAAATGAGAAAAATCAGCAAATAATCCTTTAGTATTTGATACTGATAATTTGTGCAGTTCTCCATCCACTTTTACATTATAATATATCTTTTACTGTATCTCATTTTTATTATTGATGTATATAAAATCATGTCCTTGTTCAGTATACTAATAAATAAATGAATACCTCAGGTCGTTTTCGGTTCTTTATTAAGATAACTTTAACTATTCCCGCGGCCTTAACCCATTTCCTCATAAACTGACATTTTTATATGGGAATAGTGACGGTTGGAACATTTTTCATACTTTTTTTATATTTTCCTAGGCAAAAAATCGATATAAAAATATTCGCTTGAGAAGAAATGGGCTAAGAGAAGTTTTTTTTGTAATATAATTTTGTAAATTTATTATAAGTGTACCCAGAACTACTATAATATGCATCAGCCCTGGGGCATACTTACATTATGGCGAATTTTATTATAATAATAGAAATAATTAATACATTTACGAATAAATTTTCTAACAGTTAATTAATAAAAATTATTATGAATGTGATAAAAATTACATAGTAAAAAATTTCATTTTAGTAAATATTCCTATAACAGATTCTGTTTATTTTATTTTAGTGCAACTAACTACATTCAACGCACTTCGCGCGTATTATTAGTTTATTTTATTTATTTATTCATTTTTTATTAATTTGAGGTTATGAACATGATCGAGTTAGTTTCAATTTAAAAGTTTGCTTCAATCACTTTAAATCGAACGATAATAACATAAATTTTATGAATAAAATAATGAAGTTTTTCTTATTTCAATTATTCATTTTTAATATTTAAACTCAAGAATTCAATTTTGAAAATTCCACCATATTAGATGTTGGCGCTTATTCTATATAGACCAATAAAATGAGTCTACAACAACTAATCAAAACAGTCTTATTGTGATGACAGATTTCATCCATCACTTTTAGAGGATATAAATTTTATTTTATCTAAACATAGGAAATTGTATTACCCAGCCCGAAAGTATCACTTTCGCTCCCGCCTCAATAACGCGAATGTCATATTGTCGGTCCAGGTATGGGGAAAAATAGTACATTATGTACCTAGGCCAAGAAGTAGGATATTACATTCGCGTGTAGATTGTCATCCATGGCGATATGCTACTTTCCGACAGACGTCCGTATATTATTTTGTGTGCCAAGGGCGTAAAGTGGGTCTTTTTAGACCTAGTGTAGAAGATGAGTACTGCAGCCACACGAGGTCAAAAAACCCACTTAGCCCTTACCATATTTCTTGTAACGCAAGTACGGATTTTCGCTTCTTTTCGCGTACTTACTAAAGTCGACAGCTGGCGATTGTGATTTTTATAATTAAATACAGTAATTTTTCTTACGGCTATAATAATTTTTCCTATAATATTTCTCTCAGATGGTTGAAACAAATTTAACAAATAGGCTCCAAAGAATGATTGATATACGGCCATGAGTGCGTTTTAACCGAATTAGTGACATTATACCTATTTCGATCGATAATAAAAAAATATTATAAAGAAACTTATACATCGTAAAAATGAATAAAATTAATATTTTGAACCATAGGAAATACTTTTCTTAAGTATTTTCTACAAAAAATTACATACAAATTTTTCATAATAAATTCTGATCTAAAATCGTAGTTCGTAACAGTACACAATAGACAACGGATGTAATTTACTGTTATTAATTATAAAAACATAATGAATATTCAAAATAGAACAATAAAGTTTGCGGAAACATGAGAAGAATTCTGTTTTCAAATATTTTACTATACAGTTGATGACTATATTTAAATAAAATATTTAATAACTTAATTACCTTCTCGGTATAATATGAAAAAAAATGCGAAGAAGGTACCATCAAATAAATGGGTTAATTTTGTTTCTTTTTTTTCTTTTAAATTGTTAACGCTGTAATATAAAAAAGCATTAGAATCTTTTACTACTTCTTTCTTCGTTTCTTGTTGAACAGTAAGTATTATTTCTACTAGTTAATGAATTTGATATCATATTTATATTACTTATTATTGAATGATTTAAAAAAAGTAATATCACAAATGATATTTTAGTATTCAAACGATTTCTCTTAAAATTTTATTTGTTCTATTATAAAGTTACGTGTATCAGCAGAATAATTCTTCACGTATTACTTTTACTTATCTATTCCTGTAAGGAAAAAGTTGCAAAATGCTTAATGTTTAATAAGCTTACACATATTTTATAATCAATTTATTATACATCATTTTGAAAAATAGATAAAAATATACAATATCATAGACCGCTGCAAACCCCGACATCAACATGCGCCACATTATTCTCTTTGTTATATTCTCAGTAACATATGTAACCGACGTAAGTTTATAATTCTTTAAATTTTAAATTCTTATTTCGCTTTTCAATGTTAAATATTGTGTATGTAATTTTGAATCCATTACAGTTAGTGAATGGCAGAGAAAATCCACAAATGAGATGCTTAGCAGAAGCTGGAGTTACAGTGACAGAAGTGGACGCGGCTCTGAATAAAGATGTAAAAAAAATTGACGAAAAAGTCAAGTGTTACTACGCGTGCTATATGAAAGAATTTAAACTGGTAAGTTAACAGCATTTTCTTTTCATTAAGATTTAAAAGTTTTTGGATGAAATACCTGTAAAGATTTCACTTTTCATGAAAATTTTTAATTATTATAAGCACAGAATTTTTTAAATGTTTTTCAAACTTTCCATATGACTATTTGACTCCGTTCTCTTTTATTCACAACCCTGGCATAGAAGAAATGTTAATCAATAATTGTCGAACTGTTTGTAAATTTTTAAATTTAAAATGTCACCATGTTTATGTTGCTACTGTTGATGAAGAATAACTATTATTTATACATGTGAAAATAGCTAGTTTGACTAATAATTTGAAGAATTTACTAATTCCGAAATTTGTAGTAGAGTAGTTTTAAAGAGATTCAATTAAATTTCTATTTTAATCTTAAGTAAAAATGTATTCATTTGATTTTAACATACTAACCAACAAAATTCGTTTATTTTCGTTACCTGTATGAATAAAACGGTCCTGCTGTCCAAAGGTGGTACGTGTGGGATGGAGAAATGACACATCACGTAGATATAATTTGTCGACGTTTCGAGTTTTTATTTAAAACTCCTTTTCAAGACAAAAGTCTAGGCAGTCTCTTAACGTTACTTACGTGGTCACATCGTTACCACGAGTCAACAATTTAATATGCAGCTGTCGTTAGAAGCTTTACTACTATAAAAGATTGGTTTATTTTCTACTAGGAAAGTAACAAAATGAATTATGCTATATTAAGTAATTTTATTTTGAGATATTATAAGAATTAGAAAGTGTCCTTTTATCTCATCAAAATATCTCAATAACATTAACTGTTATTTTAAATTAGTTAAAATAACTGATTCAATAACAAACTAAAAATTTCTTTTGATAAACGTATCATCTAGAAATGAATTTAGTTATTGAGAAATCTCGGACGTACTGTCTCGGAGGTAATAATTAACTGCTACATTGCAGAATAAGTAAATAATTTTCATTTACAAATGTTATATCCATCATTATAGAAAGTGGGAACAACGGTTGGTTTTTATTTAGTCATCTATTACAGACGATCATCTCATGTGTCCCGTCAACAAATCAACCTTGAACCAGAATTACAGGTTTAGGACTTGTTCAAGCCGAAAGTTTAGAAGTACTTTTTGTTTGTGATGGACTTGATCGCAAGCGACTCCGAAATATATTGTAGCATTTTTTGACTCGATGGCAATCAAATATGAAAGTTTTTTACACTTCCGGAGTTGTTGTGAAATTAAGTAGACTATTACGTGTTACAGATGAGGGACGTCGGTTCGATTGATACGGACAGGACGAAGAAAGATCTTGGGGACAAGGCATTAGAGGCCTCTAAGAAGGCGATGGAAAAATGTCTTACTTTGAGTGAGTCTAAAGGCTACCTTTTTGCAATAAACTTTTTTTTATTGATTTTTCACTAAAAATCAAGATTTTAAATGTTTATATTTTGATTTTGCTGAGCTTTTCAATACCATATTAATTGTTTTCTCTGTTTATAACATTTTTTTAGTTCAAGTGATAATTTCATATATTTTTAAAGTCTAACAAGGAGAGACCATGGTCTCCGGGAAACGGATTCTGGCGGAAATTGGAGAGTCGATTTCTGGTACCTAAAAATGAAGTCCAGGGCTGATATTTCCGAGCAATGGGCCCTTTTTCTTGAGATATGGGAAATCTCATCTCAAACTTCCTCTATTTCGTCAAAAAATGATTTCCTTCTATTGACTGTCACATTGCAAGTATTTAATATACGACATCGAGGATG
This sequence comes from Torymus sinensis, assembly GCA_030522985.1. Taxonomy (NCBI): domain Eukaryota; kingdom Metazoa; phylum Arthropoda; class Insecta; order Hymenoptera; family Torymidae; genus Torymus; species Torymus sinensis. The sequence continues at coordinate 10,043 of JAPYZP010001830.1, read as the reverse complement.
AAAAATTATAAAAATAGACAGTAAAAGCTCAAATTTAAGCCCTGATTCGTTGAAAATATTGATTTTTCAGAAAGTTACAAGCAATCAAAGATAGCGTAAGAAAATGGTTAAAAATTTGTCTTCATTTTAACCGATTAAATGGATCGCATTTTTAACCATTTTCTTACGCTAGCTTTGATTGCTTGTAACTTTCTGAAAAATCAATATTTTTCAACGAATCAGGGCTTAAATTTTAGCTTTTACTGTCTACTTTTATAATTTTTCATCCTCGTTGTCGTATCTTCAATAATTTCAATATGACAGTCAATAGAAGAGATATCCTTTTTTGACGAAATAGAGAAAATTCGAGATGAGATTTCCCATATCTCAAGAAAAAGGGCCCATTGGACGGAAATATCAGCACTGGGCTTCATTTTTAGGTACCTGAAATCGACTCTCCAATGTCCGCCCGAATCCGTTTCCCGGAGGCCATGGCCTCTCCTTGTAAGTGTTATTATATTTATATAAAAATTTACATTTTATATTATTTATGTTTTAGGGGGTGATTCTGTCTGTGAGACCGCTTTTCTTGTCTTGACATGTGCAATAAAAGCGGAAGCTCCGAAATCAGGTTCATCAAATTAGTTTCACATGTACATGAAAGCTAAAATAAAAAAAAATTAAATGAATATAAATAATTTAGAATATATTTATGGTATATAAGGTAAAATATCTGATGCCTGGATAGATTGAAAATCGGGACCATTACTTGGACAGCAGTAAAGCACTACTAATATTTATATACATATGATAACGATATCAATTTATTAGCTAAGTTTATGCTATATTTATTCATATCTAATTTATTAGAATAAGAAATAAAAGATTTTGAGGTTATGTAGGATAGCCGAATCATTGTTCAACTTAATATGCTTCTTAGTTAGTAATACCCAATAGCTGGTCACATTTAATTATATGCCTATAAAAATATTCCGTTGGATTCCACTGCAATATTTAATAGCAGAATTCAACTGAACTTGAATCAACTTAAACCCACGTCGGATCCGGTGGAATTTTAGCAATATGTATAGTACATATTGTCCAAGTCTCAATCTATGTCCCGGTATTACTCCCAGTTCAACGTATAGGATGTCCAAGTTTAGGAATCTTACACATATTTGTTCAAACTTACTTATTTAATCTAAATAAGCATGAAAGTGAGTTTTTCTGTGGATAAATTAATTAAATGGATTAAAATCAATATATAGATTTAAAAGTTTAACAAAATTCTGCCTATTAGTTTTGTTTCGTCGTTTGTTTCTGATTGTGCTCAAAATCTGTCCAGATATTATTATTTACTTTATATTATTTTTTCCTATATACAAAAATTTAATATAACTTAATAAACTATATATTTTACAAACAAGTTCGTGTTATTGTACAAATAATTTTAAAATATGCATCATCAAAAAATCGTTATCGAAACTAAAAATATTTCCACCATACGAAATACCTCATGACGTGGTACCAAAATTTATGACGTCATGATAATTTAACTGTCGCTCAATCCCTGTCCAAATCATTTTTATTGTCTCGCTCTAGCTCTAATTTAAATTTTCCATCCACTAATATACATCCTCCGAGATCACGCGCCATAAACAAAATAACACGCTCGCGAGAGTAAATGAGCGTAAAAAGCGATTACTTGCTTAGCCAACGGTAACGCGACGAGTGTAATTTCCGTCTACGAGGCCGAGGACGGTGAGTAATAATTTATAATTACCGCAATTCTGTTTGATCTTATAACTTTGAAAAAATAGCCGCTGATGTATACCGAGAACTGGCCAGTCCGTTCAGCGCATTAAGTTTTTTTCTCCTGCCGATATATAGTATACAAAAATGAGCTCGATATCCTCTCTCGATAACGGTCATGCAGAACCGTACGATGCAAACAAATGTTATGTTGATTTTTTGCGATGCGCACTTTAAGATTGATTTGTATGAAGAAAACTCATACGTGTGTGTTCTAAAAATATCGAACCGATGCACTGCTGTTAAAATAATTAAAGGTTGCGCTAAATAAAAAATACGTAAGCAAGCTTTTTTCAGATCATTGGTCTGTGATATAATCCGAAGTTTCTATGACGCGCATCTAATTCAGGACGAGAACATCGCACGTCCTCCATGGATTTACGGTTGAAACAATAGTAACGTCCGCTCCATTTTCGACAGCATTGCCATTCATCGTTCAACTTAATTGAACGAGATTCGCTAGTATAGAAAAAATTCGTTTCGCAGAAAGATCAATTTTTAGGTTCTATGGCGGAAGGTCGATGCGTTTAGTCGTTTCTATGAATTACTTACAATAAGGATAATAAGGAAAAGTAGCGAAGGTCATTTTGGTGTTGATGATTGATTTTTTTTTTTCATTATTTGAAACTTATTACGTGTGATAGATCGTCCATGCAGATTAGCATAATTGGCCGTGCGAGATACGAACTCATGTTACCAATCATAATCTATAATTCAGGAAAAAACACCATGTACGAATTAATATGTGATTAAATTATTTCTTGATCAAAAGATATAAATCACACAAAAACTTTGAATTTTTTATTAAGTTGATTGATAAATTTTATATTATTTTATTTTATTATAATGCTACTGTTATACGAATGAAATAATGTATAAAAAATGTCGCGTTTTATGCTTTGCATATTTTAAAATAATACTTGAAGAAGTAAAAACAATTTAACTGCTATTACGTGATAGTTTATTTATTTTTAAAACTTGCTATATCTAAAATGAATAAGTCTATAGTGATGAATCGGCATGTTTTTATACTGTTAAGCATAATGCATAAAATTAATGTTCTATAGTTATTAACTGGATACTACACTGGCATAAACAGAAAATTTTCGATATTATGCATTTAATTTTTAAGTTAATATCATGACAATTATGTTATTTATATATCGTTTTATATCAGGAACTTTTTGTCTAGATGCATTAAACTATAAATAGAATATAAATCATCTGTACATAAAGCTTTATTTAACTACATCCTTTATTTCGTCAATTTCCGTGATAACCTAATGTTAACATCAATAAATATTATCCTTGGTATTAAACTTCAACGTTTTAACAGAGCCACATTTAGGTATGTCATTCATGCTACTATAAATGTCAATTTAATGATTCGTTGTATCCTTTTAATAGTTAGAATTTGATACGGTCAACAAAGTATAGACAATCTTTATATTTTTTTTCAGTGATGACATTTAAAAAATATACTTCATTCATTTCATCCAGAATATAATATATAGGTGAGCGGCGGAATTCATTAGAAATATCTTATTTTAATTTGTTACGTACAAAAAATTACATAAAAATTTTTCATAATAAATTGTGATCTAAGAAACGTGGTTCGTAACAGTATACAATAGACAACGGATGTAATTTACTGTCATTAATTATAAAGACATAATGAATATTCAAAATAGAGAAATAAAGATTGCGGAAATATGAGGAGAATTCTGTTAAAAAATATTTTACTGTACATTTGACTCTCGAGTATTGCAACCCATCCATTCAATAGAAGTTTTTTATATTTTCTCCATCTTTTCTTTTGTAAGTATATCTTTACTATTTTGTGTAAGTTAGCTTTTTAGTTGAAATAGTAAATAATAATAACTTCATTGCTTTCTCGGTATAATATGAACAAAATACGAATAAGGTATTATCATACACTGAGAGAAGGATATGGTTGTATTTAAAATATATTGTAACTGTTAACGTACGTATTGTTGATTATGAGCAATCATACGTACGTTAACAATTAAACTAATCCGTTACGTACAATAAGACGTGTATATATGCGAATTGAATAAGCTATAGGTAATGATATTCGTAAAGTTATTACACTTTTATAAGTAAAAATATTTGATAATAAGAAAATTTAATCATGTGTACAATGTGTACAATACTTGAATTTCTCGCTTTTCACTGATTTGATAGTTAGGGTTAGCATTGGTAATTCAGTATAAACAAACACTGGAACCTAAATCAACACGATTGATCATAATACATATTCGTTACTCACAACAATTTCTTTTTCTCAGTGTATATATGTATTTCGAGAAACTATGACTACCTTTAATTAAATGGGTTATTTTTTTATTTTACTTTAAATTGTTAACGCTGAAATATAAAAGAGCATTAGAATATTTTACTACTTATTTCGTTTATTGTTAAGCTGTAAGTATTATTTCTACTAGTCAATGATTTTTATATAATATTTATATTACATATTATTGAATGATTTTAAAAAATTAATATCACAAGTGATATTTTAATATTCAAATGATTTCTCTTGAAAATTTATTTGTTCTATTGAGTATAAAGTTATAAGTGTATCAACACAATTATTTTTCATAAGCTTACGTATATTTTATAATGAATTCATTGTACATCATTTTCAAAAATAGACAAAAATACACAATACCACAGTCCGCTATACAAACCTCGACATCAACATGCGTCACATTATTCTCTTTGTTATACTTGCAACATTTGCAACCGACGTAAGTTTATAATACTTTAAATTTTAAATTCTTATTTCACTCTTAAATATTAAATATTGTGTATGAAATTTTGAATCCATTACAGTTAGTGAATGGCAACGAAAGTCCACAAATTAGATGTTTAGCAGAAACTGGAGCTACAGTGCCAGAAGTGGCCGGGTCTCTGTACAAAGATGTAAAAAAACTTGACGAAAAAGTCAAGTGTTACTACGCGTGCTATATGAAAGAATTTAAATTGGTAAGTTAACAGCATTTTATTTTTTGGATGAAATACCTGTAAAAATTTTTTCATTATTATAAATACAGAATGTTTCTCATTAAAATTTTTTCAAACGTTTCATATGACAATATTATTTTACAAAAAAAAACTGTCATATTCTCCTACTATTCCGACCATTTGACTCAGATTTTTCATTCACAAGTAACGCAATCAATTATGCTAACTGATTAAATAACAAAACCAACAATTTTGTTGATAAATGCACGTACGAGTGCTATTTGTCTTCTGAGTGAAGTGATCACCTATCTCGCGCATACGTGTCGTAATGTACGTACTATTTTTAATTTCTGAATATTATACCCATTCATTATTAAAATGTGGGTCAACTGTTGGTTTTTTATTTAATCATCTATTTTAGACAATCATCTCATATTTTTAGGCAAGAAATCGACATTAAACCATAATTGAAGGTTTTGTACTTCCCAAAGCTAAAAGTTTAAAAGTACTTTTTGCTATTTCGGTCTCGATCACAAGCGAGTCCGGAAGTGCAAAGCATTTGCGGACTTGATGGCGAGGAGTCCAAAACATGGCATTTTTGGACTCGATCGCCATCGAATCCGAAAGCGCTTTGCACTTCCGGACTATTTGTGGAATGAAGTAGACTATTGACTCTCGTATTTGCAACCCTGCCCTGAACTTGACAAATTTTAAAACAACGACGTAAATCGTGTTGCAGATGAGAGAAGATGGTTCGATTGATACGGAGGAGGCGTTTAAAGATCTTGGGGAACACGCATCAGAGGTTTCTAAGAAGGCATTGGAAAAATGTCTTCCTTTGAGTGAGTCTAACGGCTTCTTTTTTACAATAAATTTTTTGTTTAATTTTTAACCAAAAATTTTGCTGAGATTTTTCATGCCATATTAATTTTTCTCTCTGTTTATATTAAATATTTTCTTGCATTTATGAGCATTATGATTTCCAACATTTTAATCAAGTGATAACTTCATATATTTTTAAAATCAAAGTGTTATTATATTTATATAAAAATTCATATTTCATATTATTCATGTTTTAGGAGGTGATTCTATCTGCGAGACCGCTTTTCTTATCACTACATGTGTAATAAAAGAGGAAGATCTGAAATCCGGTTCATCCAATTAGTTTCACATGTACATGAAAGCTAAAATTATAAAAAATTAAATGATTACAAATATTTACGTATATTTATGGTATATATAATACTTCTTTCATTTAGTCCAGTATATGCACAGAATTTTATTTCAGTTTTTCACTATCTTGTAAAAGAGAGTAATAAAAAATAATAAATCAAGATAAATTTCACGCAAAACTTTATTATTAGTATTAAAATGTGAGCACCGTAATTTTACATTCCAATAGAATATTATATACTATTGGAAGTTCGTGAATGTTAATATGTTCGTAAATTATAAATAACCATTTAAGAATTTGTACTAACAAACTTTCTTTAAGATTACAAAGCGATATTTTCGAATGACATTAATATATTTTAAGCGCTTTTCGGAGTAGTTTCGCAGAATAGTCATCATTAAGGAAAATCATAAATTGTATTCAATATGAATTTCATAAGATCATCTTCGGTGTTCTTAGTTTTTATTACGAAAAAATGTTTCTTCGCATAAGTTGTATCAAGGCTACTTTTATTATTCATTAATATCTTCGACAATTTTTTAATATAAAATTAATATAATAACGTTAATATATATGAGAACATTTTATAATGATTTTCTTTAAAATTATTCTTAAATCATCGTCTAATATTGCCAATTTAAAATTACACAATTACTTTGCTATTAATCAAATTATACCATATTATTTTTGTAAATAATTTAGTAATATGTTACATTTACTATTGTTTGAAGTAAAAAAACTTTTAGGAATCACGATATTAACGCCTTCTTAATTCAATGAAGTCAACTTTTACAAATCTCTACACTTTCACATATTGATATTATTTCCAATCTACGTTACTGACTGATGCTTAGAATCTGAATCGCTATGTTACCAACTGTAAGCAAATGTAAGCATTTCAACTTATTACCGTGAAAACAATATAAGAGCGCGCTAATAACATCAAGGGGTAAAACAGAAATGATAAGCAAATGTTTTGCATCATTTAAATAATTAGTTGTAATCTTTTTATAAGAAAAAGTTCTATGCGTTAATTGGTTCATTGATTAGATATGAAAATTCCTTCATAAAATCATATAAATTATTCACAATATAAATAGGATATTAATTACGAATTATCGTTTTAACAATACAAATGTACCAATTTTTTGTATTACTCGGCTATTACACTACACTAAAAAGGAGAGCGGATACCCTCCGAAATACGGATTTCAACGTCGAGGTATTCAGCGTCGATTTCCGGTATTTAAAAATGAAGCCCCATGTTTGTAATTCCATCTTTAATTCCTTTTTCATGAAATATGCCATCTAATTTAAAATATGTTTCATTTTAGTAAAAACATTATAAATATTCCACTTAAGGTCATTTGGCAAGTATTATATGAAAATCTTTAGAAAATATCATAAAAATAGACAGAAAAAGTTCAAATTTAAGCTTTTTTAAAAAAAAAAGTTCCCTTCTTTTTTAACGATTTTATGTATCGTATTTTTATTTATTTTCTTACACTATCTTTAATAACTTACATAATTTTATGAGAAAATAAAAACTTTTTCGTAACAGAAATACTTACAAAGTGACAGTGAATAGAAGAGACATATTTTTTTAACATAATGATCGAAGCGTATTTAACATTAGATTGCTTATCTTTCAGAAATGACCTAAATATCAGATAAAATTGTGAACGCTGAACTTCATTTTCAGATACCAAAGACTGACTTTCAAAATCTTATTAAAATGCGATTCCTGAAGGGTGTGCACTCTCGATGTAAGCGACAAAACTTCAAATATGCTATGATTATTTACCCAAATTCAAGTACTCATTTCATGACGAAATTGCAAAATGGGTGCCCCTAGCTCTTAATAAGATATGCAAAATAAAGTCTAAATATCATTAACATAGGTCTACATATTGTATTTCAATTTTCCTAAAATTAAGTTCATACTTCATCTTCTTTTAATTTTTGTGAGGTTTATAATATATTAGTAGAGTAAGAGCTTATGATGAAAATATTATTATTTTAAAGTGCGAGAGATAACACATTAAGTGTCAATTATATTATACATTTTTTATATGTACTATTGTAAACAATTATTTTTCTAAAGTATATTTTTTTAATATATAATAATAATAATCATTTTTTTCAATTTAGAGTCAGTCGTAGATTTTTTTTTGTATGTATAAGAAGCATATGTAAGAAGTTAAATAATTTTCAAATTCAAAATAAAGATTTCAATAATGCTGCTTTGAAATTCCTCTAATCAGTAACTGTGTGAGGATGTATTTTTTAAGTAAAAAATATCCGTAAGTAATAATTGTTTGATAAGATTTTGCTCAGATGACATCACTATGTAATATACAATACGTGCATTAGATTAATAATTAGCCTATACAAAATTTTCTAAAGCCTTACTTAAAAACTATCACTTCAATGGCACGTAGCTAATATAATTAATAATAATAATAATAACAATAATAATAATCCATTGATAATATGAAGATTATTTTATTCTGTTTGTTGCGGTATTGGCTAATTTTTAAGGACCTCTGTATAGATCGAATAGAAAGCATTTATGTACATCCATTTAAACGCGTTTTTGTCAATTATAACTGCATAATTACCTGGAAAGTAATATTTTTTAACGAAATGAAACTTTAATTTTAGCTCTTCCTGTTTACTTTTATAATCTTTTTTGCTCGTTTTCGTATTATAAATACTTGCGAAATAATATCTAGTAAAAGAGAAATAATATTTGGTTAACGAAATAAAGCACATTTGAGATTATATTACCTACATATGAACAAAAAGGGCATTAGCAGCACTTCATTTTTAGATATCAGAAATCGACGCTCATAGCCCATTTAAAATCTGTTACCCGAAGGTTATGTCTCCCCTTGCGAAACTTGCTACAGTGTATATATATAGATTCAATTAATATAATAATTAGAAGATCGTATATATATGATGATTATTTCAAACATTTGCTTTTGAAACATTGAATTTTAACGAAGCATCACTAGCTCAACACTTATAAAATATGCCAACATACATTAATGTGTTTAAACAAACGTTAACTCCAACCACCTCAAATATACCAAACATCAAGAATAGAGGATACAAACCGATCAAATTTAACCGCACTTCTCGCTGGTCCCTCTCGTGAGGCTGAATTCCTCTCGGCCCCGCGAGGCATACACACACGGATATCGCCTTGACACGAACGAGAAACTCCGGACAGCGAAGAGCATTTACACACACGCAGATACTTACGCGAGCTGCTATCTTCTCTCGCGCGACCACCGCGAGACGACGGCTTCCCCCCTGGCGACAGCCTTGCTCGTCTATAAACGCCAAACTCGAAAGAGCGCAAAGGGACGTCGACCTAAGTGTCGCGTCGCTTCCTCGTAAATTTCGGAAGTTGACGGTAGGGGAGTATAGGAGTGCTGCTAGCTGTTATACTTTTGTAAGGGATGGTCGAAGGAGACGTTCGAAGAGAGTTGTTTGAAATTTCGGAGTTGCGAAGAATTTGATTTTGGTAGATTCAATAGTACTGGCGTCTGATGTAGTGTATATATTGCATGAAGACTAATGTATGTGATTAGTTTCAGTAAATTTATGATGTTTGTTGAAACTTTTATTTTAGATCTTGAATAAATTATATATAATAGGTAGTAGCCAAAAATTCTCGAATCAAATATGACACATTTCAAGAAAATGTCTTTGATTTGCCTACGCGTTGATCGGAAATTAGTTTCATGATAGCTGACCGAAAATTAATGCTTTGACGATGTATTCTAATTTTTAATTGAATAAAAAAGATTCTTTCTGCAACTTTAGATACGCAGATATATATGATGTATAATCTTTATTTATATATCTTATTAATATTACTAATTTATATTACAGAATGGTCACAGTCGGATTGCAGATTCGAATCAATGCTAATGTTCTTAAAAATAATTCCGTACATCATAGCAATAGTTATAAAAACTTATTTATTGCAGTGAAAAAAGGCGAATAAAACGAAATAGAGAAAACACAAAGTAATCTACATTTACCCTTATTTAATAGATACTGATTCAGTAATAAA
>JAPYZP010001829.1:0-15315 GCA_030522985.1 Torymus sinensis | reverse complement strand
TTTCATAAGTATCTGTAGAAACAGCTTTAAAGAAAAGTAGAATCTACTTTCGAGTAAAGTAAGATCGGCTTTATGGTTTGATATGTTTAAAATTTAGTTGAAATTACATTTTAAGTAAACGGTAGTTTTTACTGTATGAAATGTTGATTTTACTGATTTTGCAAAGCTGTTTTTATTTTTTCGAACAAAGCTGTTTTACTTTTTACTTGTACTAAACGGTAAGATGTACTGATTTTTTTTCCATCTATGTTCTGATCAGAAATGTAGTCATTATTAAAGAACAGTATTTATTTCCTTATTCCTAATTTTCCATGCGGAAATAAAGTAATTGGGATTTAAAGTGTCATGGCCGAAGCAAAGTAGTACTTAACCCACAAGAGCGTAAAGGATAGACAAACTGTCATATAAGACGAAGCAAGACAGTAAATTGCACTTCCCCTACTCTTCCATTTTACTATAAGAAACAACGGTCGTCACTTTTCGATCCGCCATCATACTTTAAAGGGAGTCTCTGGCTTAAACAATAATTTTCATTTTTTATCATATAAATAATTGGACAGAAAATTATGCATCTAATACAGCTTGAAACTAATACAAAATTTTATTCTAGAGTACAAATGGAGTAAAATGCAATTCGTCTCAAGTTGATAACCCAAAAGTGCATATGCGCCAACAAGTTTTTGAATATAGTTTTTCTCAAAACTTACTTTTTTAATATTCAAAAATTTGTTGGCGCATACACTTTTGGGTTATCGTCTTAAGACAAATTGCATTTCACTCCATTTGTACTCTAGAATAAAATTTCAGTTTCAAGCTGTATTAGACGCAACATTTTCTGTCCAATTATTTATATGAAAAACAACTGAAAATTATTGTTTAAGCCAGACACTCCCCTTAAATCCCAATAAAATATTAGGTATCTCTTTGTTATTACAAACAAAAATTTCCTTTATTATTGATATTAACATATTAATTTATATGAAATCAAGTCTAACATTGATATTTCGATTAAAGAAGTACCGTTAATTAACAATAACTATGAGAAATGTGCATAAAAAATATGTTTAATCAGCTGTTATTAACTAATTATTTATATTACTTCAAATACTAAAATTCTATTTTTAACTTTAATTTTCCGTTCATTTTCAATAATAAAAAATATGTATACCTTTATTGATCATAAACCATTTTTTCATTGAATTTTCATACCAAATAATTGCGTCGAACGTAAAGACAATTTAAGTATCTCTAAACTAAGGTGGAAGTTTCCAGAGACTTCCAGAATATTCTTTCTGATCATTCAATAGGTATACGTTTCTCGACGTATACTGATAAAATAGAGAAAAGCTTTTTGTTTAATAAACTGACAAGATCTCTTAAATCATTTATTAAAGTAAACTGCATATTATAATAGAAACTACAAACTGAATCTATCTATATACTTAATAAATTAGTTAAAAATACATATACAGAGTATTAAGTACAAACATTCAAAAAGCGTGTGGTTCTTTGGTCGTTATGCAATTAAAAAAACATGTGGTAGGTAAAGTTACGGTTTTATATATACATTCAAAGTTTTACGGAATATAATATTCACAAGTAATTACAAAATCATTATTCGATTGGAAAAATTCCACATATAATTTGAATTCAAAATTGTGCCTTCGAAAGGTTATTTTTATTTGTTTTTAAAAATTTTGCTGCAATGTTTAAAAAAATTAAGATTTTATTGTATTATGATCGATTGTAAAATTCTTGTAAAGCCATAAAAAACTATGGACTGAAGTATAATCTAGAAAAATATTTAATACATCATCCTATCTGTATAATAATAAACATTAACAATTGTTGTAGAAAGATTTGATTGATATTTCACAAATGGTGTACGTATTTGACATACCAACATTTTACTATTTACATTTAAACATTATAATGTCGTGCGCCATCATAAAATTATGCAAGTAAAAATATATTCCTATTTGCGATGTAATTACAACAAACCGCCTACCTAATAATTCAGTAGGATCCTCAAGAACAGATATAAACTGATATGGAGGCCAGCGTGCGAGCAATGATTGGATTAAGCTCGTATTCGTTCATTCACTTCGCCGGTGCCGCTGTGATAGGTAATACTTAACAGAGGAGAGCGCGTGGCAGCAGAGGCTCAGTCCCGTGCGATACGTGTGTCTCGAGACGAAACGTTTGGCAACGTAAGTGATTTTTCGCTCTAATTGTGGCCCGTTTTTCAAAAACTAAAAAAAAACTTTTTTGTGCGTATTTTTTGTTTTTTTTTGGTGGAAATTTTAAGAGGTGTTTGTAACAATTTTGATGATAATTATAGCACGTGATTTTCGCTTTTGCTATACTACGTTGTAGATTTAAAGTTTGCTACAGAAGAAGTTTCATTAGTGATAAAAGAGACTTTATTTTATCAGTTATTATTTATTTTGTATACATATCTGTTTATATCTTTGGAAATTATTTTTGAAAAAAATAGTTCTAGAGCAAAATATGACCGATAATTCATTATAAGTAGTTGAAAGATTAAATCTGCAGATCAATTGTAATCAGTGTTTGTAACATTTTTGTCCATCCATAATTTCATAAGTCAATGATATCTTTCCAATGGTACAGAATAAACTTATAATTGTGCGCATAGCAATTGGGAAATTCTTGACACAGGATGCAATAAAAGAATATCATTAGCTTTGCTACTTTGTTACATAGTTTATCATAACCCATGCTAAGCAAGCTATTAAGAATCCTTTGTTTTTAACAATTGGTCACTTTACGAAGTTAAAGCTCACGATAATTGAGTTAATTTCTTGTAATTGAAGGCCTTTAAAAGGCATGTAGGCCTTAACCGCACTCTTGATATAATTTAATTAACTACCATCATACAAATTTATTAGTTATTATAATGCATTTGTTAATATAAAAGATATCTATTATATAAATATAGGATTTACGTATCATCAGTTTTCGGAGCAAGTTATTATGAACTTGTAGGTCGGAGTTCTCTCATATATCCTAAATTATTGTACTAATGTATTTGAAGTTCACATCTTCTCATTTGTCATACATAAATTGTAAATTTTCTCCCATAATTTTTCTCCATGTAATATTATAGGCTATGCCTCAATTTTACAAACTTCAAAAGCAACATATTCTTATACGCAGAGTACATAATAAAAATACAATGAATTATGGAATACAGTACGAAAAGATTAATTGCAGTTTGATTTATATATATATTTTTACTAATAAATTATACAACATGTAATATAAATAAATTGATTTATTAATATAATATAAAATATTTTATATACATAGTACTGTATATCATGCAAAATTTAAAGTGAATATGAATTAAAGTAATAAGCTGTAATAAAATAAATACAGTTGCCATTTAACTGTAGAAAAATTATCTCTCATTATCATTTTTAAGCCCGAAGAATTATCCCCAATTTAAGGTTATTATATATTTTACATAATGATGGTTAAGAAAAGAAAGAAACATACATACGTATTTTGCAGATAAGGTTTCGAACTAGGTAAATTTAAATAAAGCAAACAATGAAACTTCCGCTATTTTTACGTTCCTGATTTTTTAAATATACCTGTCAATTGCTATAATTATCACGCTACATTTCACGTTTTACTGTTGAAAATCATGAAATTTTGACATTTAAATATTTATTTTACATACTTATATTTAAATAAGATTGCAAGTTTTATACTTAAAAAATTAAAATATAATTTTCAATGAAATTCGCTAAACTTGAGATCTTAAACATATATATCCTTGTACAACATATCCCGCTACGTACACAAACCTACATTTAAAAAGGGTCCATCGCCTTAAATCCTAACTTTCAAAGCATACACTAAACTTCCGTGTACTTACGTATACGTGAGCCGAGAAAACGTTACGCAAACTACTTGTTCACCCTATATACACACACACGTTCAATCCGAACCAATCCATTCACTGCGGCCGCGCACAATTAATAACCCTCCAAATCCCTCCGCTATTTCGTGAATGGCGGTATTCATTCTACTTTTAGCCGCACGCGGCGCATACCTTTCCGAGACGATGGCGAAGAGACGTCGCGCCGCGCGCGTGTTCCTTGAACTTGTCTCGCGCGACGAGGTGAGCCGAGGAAAGCTTATACCAGCCGCGACCGGCGCCGAGACTCTATAAATGCAAATAGGGTAACCGCAGATTAAGCGAGAACTGTATGTAATATACGATGGAGAAGATAAAAAGAGAGAGAGAGTGAGAGCGAGGTTTTTCGCCGGTCGTGATGATATCGTATAGGCTGCAGGGAATCGAGTTAGGACTGGAAAATATACATCAGGGATTTGTAAATTCTTCCGTAATTTGTTGATGATATGTTTGTTAAAATATAGTTTGCGTAATGCGCTAAAGTTATTTTATTAGGATGGATTCTTATAGTTGGCATTGACCTTTCTAAAACACACTTGTCTTTTTTCGTCTAGCAAGCGCGAGCCTCGTTTTGGAGTTTAAAAATGGAATGTTTAGATAGCCTCGAGAAAAGAATTAGCAAGTAAGTGTCACAGAAAGGTCTCAATGGCATCTATAAAAATACGGAACTAAATGGCATTTTCAGTAAAGCATAACCCTGATAGTCTTTTTTTTCTTCATATATCTAAATCCCGAGAACCTAATGGAAGACTAATAAATGTGCGTTAGTTCCCTCCAATCTCTCATGATTAGAAAGTCATCCAAATTTTAGAGGCTATACCGATCTAACATCAATGCCTTTGAGAGATTCAAGTATCAACTGTGAGAATTGTATAGACACAAATATGGCACGACGGCCCATGATATATTAGAAAACGAGAAAAACTGAAAACGTAATAAAATTGAGAACGATATATAAAATTAAAGTTAAAAATCATTTATTTAAAAGTGTCTTTAACGAATTCGTCATTTCATATTCATAAGAAAATGCTGTTGCTTCGTAATGCAATTAAGATCAAGGTAAGGTAAGATCAATATATACAGATTCAATCTTGATCGAGAATTGCAAACAACTGCTTTATCGTATAATACCACTACTAATGCCAACTACGTAAACATCGAGAACATTAGATAAATATATAATTTTTGATCACGCCATCTACTTTCTTATATTGTATGATTTAAACGAATGAAATTATTTATAGATCATTTCGTGAAAGGATTTAAATTATTCTGCAAAAAAAAATTACGGTGGACTATTTTTGGATCATTTCAGCAAGGTCGTTGAAAAAATAAACGTCGTCTTTAAGCAAAAGATATTCATATTTGCATAATCTTGGCGAGTTGACTATTAAATACAATAATATGACCTAAACGCGATGATCAATTTATTTCCTCTTGTGTAGATGAAGATTTATCTTTTTATATGCAAATTTAATTTACGTTTATAACATTCTTTGAATAAATTATTGTTATATTAGTTAACAAACATTGAAAAACGCAAGAACATTGGAACAACAAAAAGTGTCAGTATAAATGACTTGTTTACAAGATTGGATTTTCATGTTTTGGAACTCCGTTACATGCTTCAACGATTCTACTAATAAAATTAAATAATTTAAGTTGCAGAAATAATTTTGAATAGCAAAACAGATCCTATAAAAGCTAAAAGACCATAGAGTGAAACGCCACGACGCACTTGGCGACAACTGCAGCACTCGGGAGAAATTCTGGTTAACCTCGATGCAGCAGCCGCATGCGCGCTCGGCGCGTCGAGGCGAAATTTATGGAATCCCGCGGGAAAAAAGGAGAGAGAGAGAGGCCGGTCGGCCCACCGACGAAATGTTATTTTTGTGAGGAGCGAGTCGCGATTATATGCGCGCGTCGATTGGCCGTCCGAATTCGCTCGAGGGTTATTCGCGCGTGATCGACTTTAGCCCCAACAATGCGTCGTAAAGTCGCGGCTATTTTGAAATTTACGCGCGTTGCCGAGCACTTGGTCTAGGGAATAATAGGTGTTGAACAAATGGGTTTATTGTAAAAGCGTTTTTGTGGTAGGTGTCCGATGAAGTATGGAATGATTTATATGGACTTTCACAAAACGTTAATGTGTTATATTGTCGGATATTATTGGATATATGGGACCTTAAAATTTGAAAGTACGTCACGTAATTCATTGAAAATGAAGGTGTAAACCGCTTAATAAGTCGAATTTTAAAATATTTTTAATCGGATCAGGTATCGACGATTAAATATATAGCTTTCCTGATTTTCGCTAAATATAGCGCGCCGATGAATTCCGGTTTCTTCGCCGCCGTCGTGTCTTGGCTCATATTTGAGTGAAGTTGTCTACTTCTTGAAATGCCAAAAAACCTGTTCAAAATAATGTCAGGCTTCAGGCTTGACGTTTCTGCACTTGGCGCCGTCCAATATTTGAATATTTTTTCTCCTCGCATGATGAAACACCCATAGGTGCATCTATAGGTATATCTATAGTATAGACGGTCTTAAATCATTCGATGAAAATAAATAAATAGAGATAAAAGTGTATCCTCGTGAAAAAAGCTATCAAAATATTGACGTATATATGAGTATATATACGTGTGTAAAAACTTAATTTTAGACTCATTTTATTTATATTAAGCTTTTAAATTTGTACTTGTCCTATTTATTCTAAAATTTCATTGGCATCAACTTAATAGATCGAACTAGACGTAGAAAATATAGCTCTCCTACAGTAACACCAGACCTTTTATATTGCCGTGCTAAAATATCTATTATAACTGTTTCGATTTCTATAAATAAAACTGTAAAATGCCATTACACTTTCATAAAAGTTTTATGTTGAAACGTCTATGTTATCGAAAATATTCTAAAGTGTATCTTTTCAAATTCGTGTCATTTTCTGACACCTCTAGAAGTATCTCGTCTTTCTCTCATTTCCATCTTATTTCTGACAACCTTATCACTGAATAATATTAAATATCTAAAATTTCCATTCCCATTAAGTAGATCGTAAATTAATATTCATTTTCTAATTTATCTTTTATTTTGACTCATTTTGTAGTCTCATAATCATTGATTTGCTGATTTTCCAGCAACATAATTACATTTTATAAGTTTTGTGAATTCTAGACTTTTACTTACCTCAAAAATGCAATAATCTGGATAAATAAATAAATAAATAAATGTAACGTTCTTCTTAAAAGCAAGTTAGAATCAAAAAGTTTGAGACAAACAAAATCTAGATTATTGATTGAAAATTCCATTGCAATAAACATCATTCCAATCAAAACACCAATTTATTTATTAAAAAACTGCAATAAGAATAACATTCCAATATGTTCATAATACCGTCACCCATCAATTTTTATTTATACCAAATATAATGACCAGCCTGCCTCACCCAGTCTCGCGACCAAGAACGAATCGTCGATTTCAAACCGCATCTGCGCATCGAAGGCTGAAAAAAAATTCGCTGTAGGCGATCTTCTGTTTCTCGTCGAATATTGCGCTCGCCAGGACGAGAAGTTCTGGTAAGCAGATCGCGTGTCAGACTCCCGGGGTCATCTTCGCAAGTATGTGAGAAGAATTATTGTTTAAATGTGGGCCAGACGATGCACTGGCTGATGCATAAATGTTTTCGGCTGAGCGATGCAACGATAACGCGGTCATCAAAGAGAGCGCCGACGTAGCAACATTCATCTTACATTATCTCGGCCATATATAGTACCTGTTTTTAATTGATGAGAGTAGTTTTTTAGTTCGTTTGCCCATTTTTCGTCGACATCTTTGCGCAACGATAAAACGAAATTCCTGCAGAATAATTATTGCTTAAAAAATCGAATTCTTTATTTTTTAAAAAGTTGCCTACCTATGCAAAATATATATTCGTATATTTATCTACACCTAAAACTTTTTTTAGAAAGAAATGTCAAAATACTATTCAGCTAAAGTTAAGTATTTGCATATCTACAAATTCAAATATACATTAGGATGCTAAAAATTTCTATTTTTTCTAATTTACAATCGTTTATTTCGCACTAACTTCAGCATTTTTTAATTGACTCATCTTGAACGGGCTTGTATTGGTAATGCATTCTCAACTAGCTGTTTTGAATTTTTAATGTCCAGGCCGTTTTCACTTCATTAGAATTTACAACCCTGTAAAGCGAATAAAAGTATTGAAGAATATTAAGCATCGCGCATCGGATATGCGCTAAAAGGCATTTTTTTTTGAATTTTCAAGAAATGCACGAGCTGTATAAATGACAGTAATTTCGCTCGTGATGGACTAAACTTCGTCTTCACGTCCTGCCGACAGTACGTTATTAATGGAGACTCATAAACAAGAAAGATGATAAAAAAGGAAATTTTAATTGCTTTGTCCCCGATTTATGCTTTACGGTATTTTATGGTCAGTTCAATATAAGTAGATATAAGAGATGCACATAAAAGGATGAAAAATACTGCATCGATCTTGGTATGTATTGTTGTTAGATAGTATCTGTGTTAATTTGAATTTAGGTTATAAAAAAGAATTACTTAAAATTAGACTTCAAAAGTTATTAGAAAGTTATGAAGATATATCGATATTGCCTAATGCGATATAAATTTCTGCCTACATTACTGATAACTAAGTGAAGACAACATTTGAAAATTTATGTCATCTTTTGCAAATTACGATGATCTTCATCTTCAGCTTAAGTACAGCCCTTATTAACTCTGTCATTATAAGTATTTCAAACTAACGACTATCCCTGCCAAATACTCTTAACTTAAGTATACCCTCGTTAGATTAGACCTATAGATAAGCAAATTTCGCAAGCTGAGGTAATATATGCGTGGGTGTAATAAGATATATTGATCTTAAAGGTATCTTGAAATAGATTAAAGTAAAGGAAGGCATGTAATAAAATGTATCATAGATAAGAATCGGTATATCATGCACCATTATGGGAATCGTAGGTAAGCAGGCAGCCATTAACGGACGTTCTTGCCATCTCTCCCTCTTCTTTGCGTCTGGAACACAACTATTTTCGTCAGGAATTGGCTATATTTAGAAAATGTTTGCTATTTTTGTACTTCCGATTGATATTTTAATCGTAACACTATTTGTATTTTTATGAATATTTATGGTGAAACTAAAAAATGTAACAATTTTTACGATAAATTTTTAGAAATTTTTTTTATAGTTCAAATGCACGACAACTCGTGCGTTGTTGTATCTATAATTTATTATAGAGTAGCTTTTTAAAAATTAGTTTGAACTAACGTCGTTTCAAAAATAAATTTAATCTAACAGATACGAAGCTCGAGTACGTCGATGCTCCAATAAACTTTTATTAGGGCTATACACGCTCGAGAACACATAATTTTTATCACGCGCAATTTCCATGTGTCAACATAAATCACGATATTAGTCGAATTACATAAGTGGCCTTACCAAGTGGGATGATGCAAAACTACGTACTAGGTACGAAGAAGATTCATTCAATAAGAAATAAGTTAGTGCGTAGATCCGTGATGGTCACTGTAGGTCTTTCGCACTTTTATTTAGTCTCTCAGAGCTCCGCTCTTTCTTTATTTACACTCGTCTAGACTTTTCACTCAAGGTAATTTGCACTTGTAACATTTAAATTACATATTATTAGTTGTTAAAAATTCTTCGTAGTTTGGTGCTAATTTCCATAAAAGGTTTATACACAGGATTATAATTAATTCTATGTATGCTAAGTAATAAATTGAAAAGGTAAAACTTTTTAGTATAATTTGATGTTATAAGCCTTGTTTAGTTATAGACTTTGAATACATATTTATAAGATTAATTCATTTAAATTATATTCTGTAAATTTGAGAAAAACGATATACGTTTGATAAACGTTTGCATGCACAGTTGTAAAACCTTTTCGTCGTACGAAACTACTTTATTAGCATACGATATTTAATTACATTTATGTATCAATATATTTCCGGGGTTCAATAAAAATATATTGAAAAGATTGAGACAATTTAAATATTGCACATTTTCCATTAAAACTGAGAAATCTAAGAATTTGCACTGCGCTTATATTGATAAAATATTTCCTTCGAGTATAAATAACCTAAACAATTTCGTCGTACATTATTTCGTTCCCTTTGCAAAACTAAATATACATTCAAGTCAAAAAGTTTACACCCGCAGAACAAGTAAATAAATTCTAAACCTCGCGAGAATCTCTCAGCGTCAATCGCTCATTTATTCCGCCACCTCACATGGAAAAATGCGCGTTACCTAGCCGCGCTCTTGCAGAAACGTTGCGCAAAAACAAATACCTATCCCCGCCGCCTCTGAGAAAGAATCGTCGCGTGGTTTAACGTCCGCAATAGAGTGTAACATGTATACTTATAGCGCGCGCTGCTAAAAATAGCAAAGCCGCGAGCGCGCGCCGCCTTCTTCTCACACCCTCGAGCTCTATTTCCGAAGCGCGCTTTGCGACGCTTTGTCGCGCGCTCCGCGAGGATCTTCTCCCGTATGCGACTCCCGTGAGGCTAATTTGTGACTGCTCAGGCAGATGTGTCAAAAGGTTGTGAACTCGTTTAATCGTAGAGATCGCTTATAATGGCAAACAATATTTTATTATATAATAATTTGTCTGTGTTTTGGTACAAAATTTTTTAAACATAATATTCAACGCTATTACGAGTAAGTTTTTAAAGACACATTTTGGACAGAACTATAAGGAGAACTCAGGGTCACTGCGTTTTTGCTCTTTATTTTTGAGAGGCACGCGAGCACACAGGTGAAATGCCGTGTACACATTGAGTTTACACATTTTGAAGCGCATTAGCATATGAAACCGTTCGATAATTTTTAGCAAGTTCTTTACGACTAAATTGAAAAAAAACATGGCCTTTGGAGATAATTTCGGATAAAATAATAGAGAATAATTGAGAAAAGGAGCGGCTGCATTATTTTCATATACTACAGATATTGATTATCCCCAATCAAACAGTGAATCCATTATATATAATAAGTTTTCCACTAAGTTTCAGTAAATATGAAAACCCGTCATTGCAAGGTAGAACTCAAAAGAATATTCGAAAATTCTAACCGAAGCGCGCGTACGGGACCCGTTCATTCGGAACCGATCAAGGTTACCACTATATATCCGATCCCATAAACCGTACATACAGCGCATTTCTCCATCGCACCCACACCGCACCGCGGTGCACCTGCAACGCAAACGCGGGAAAAGAAATAAATGTCTCGGTTTTTCTCTTTCCATGTAACCACCGGGATATGTCTCTGTCTTTCTTACGTCGGCGCCGAAATCGCACGTGTTTCCCGGCTCGGCCTCATTGGGCATTTAAAGCCGATCACGTGAAACGCACGAGGCCGGCGACGACGACGTATGCGCCGTCCACTGTATGTGTGTGTGTGTTTCCCCTCTTTCTCTCGACCGCCGCCATCGTCGTCGCCGGTCCTTTTTTACTGTCACCGCGCGATGGATTTCTCTCTCTCTCGCTCGCTCTGTGTCTGGGCGAGAGCCGGCTGGCTTTCTTACCAGCGTGTATATACGTATATATACGGTGCATGTTTAGAGATTATGAATGCAACCTGAGCGAGCGCGCGCATCCCTCGCGCGGATGAGAGGAAAGTCCATTATCCCGAGAGATGAGGGAATATGAAATTTGCATAATTAGCGGCGTGTTCAGCCGCGGCTGATGGGATGTAGCGCGCCTCGCTGCTGTTACCGCTCTCGTGCTTATATACTTCGCTTTGCAATTGCGGCTCTGGAATTGCGAGGAAGTGTTTAGAGTTTTTGAGAGAGAGAGATTTTTTTGCCCATAGATATGTGTGTGGTGAACGGGTGTATAATTGAATAAAAGTTCGTTAACGGCGGCGTGCGTCGTGCATATATCGTGCAATGGGGTTTACTGCAACTTTCGAGGTAGGAAGCTCGTGGGTGGATACGGTATCTGATTTTTACGAAACTGCTCGTGGGAATGCGTAATGAGGGCGGATATAATATTCAATCGAGAACTCTGTCTTTTTTAAATATTTTTTCGCAACTTTGATATATAATTGTTGTTGAATATAGTTAACGAAGTGTTTATTATAGAGTCGTGGTTGCATTATGTCATTCGGGGTCATAAGTTATGACAATTCTACGAACTTTCGCTTGTAAGTCTGTCAATTTCAAACAGCATACGTACAGGCTATTCATTACAAATACTGTACAAGTAGAGAGGCGCAGAGCTTTGTAAAACTACAAAACGCTGATGTAATCAATTATACGAGCACGATTGTATCACGCGCCATTTGTAAGTCAATCGGCGCGTAGAATAATTTCACATTGAATATCCTCGGCGTTAATTAATATAAAAACTGATATTAAAATATTCATTAGGAATCAATTGTCACGTGTACAGGCGCTATACTGATAAAATCCTATGGTAATAATGAAAATTTGTGTCAAGTAAAATTTAATTTTTCATGTACTTTCTTATTCTTTTTGTTCATGATATTCCTCTGATGATGCGGAAAACAATGAATGTTGATGAATATTAATTTATACAACTTAATTGAATAGAATTAGAAAGTAGTATGATATAATATTCGCTTCTTTAATGCGACGCGGAGGAAATTGAAATGATGATGATTCCAAACGGTCTCGAATTCGCGTGAGAATACTCGTGAATATAAAAACACAGTGAAAAGCTTCGAAATGAAATGTTGAATTTAAAATGTTGATATTTCGTTGAAAGTGTAATACCCCTCACATTTTACCTCTACATTTCGTCTTCAATAAGAGTTCTTTCACTTTCTAAAATTAGGCCATAATTCATCAAGTATCGAGGAATTTAAAAGTATTTCAAGTAAAACGAAGCCTTAGTCAAATCACACGACTTGTTTGTCCCAAACGACTAGCAAATTAAACTATTTTAAGCTTAACATTTAGGACATCCCATATAATCCTCCAGAAAATCCAGCTGAAACTGTAAAACAACCACAGCGACACACACGATCCATCGCGCGAGGGGCAAGCGACGCGCTGGCGACCTGCACGACTCAAAAGCGGCTCTCTCGCCCTGTCTTCCATTTGGACTCGGGGCATCGGCACGTAGGCCGCGCGCCTCACGTGCAGCCGTCGTCGTCACCCTCATCCTCCACTCTAACAGTATTTTTTTAGCCGGTCGCGCGCGGTGAGAGAGGACCATCGATCGGATTCTCGTAAATTGTATGCCTATCGCTTACATAAGTGCATGCGCGTGACAGCGGCGATGAGCCGGAATCTAGATTAAGCCCATTGTGAGTATATACAGGCACTTGTCCGAGGAAATTGTCGGGAGATAATAGGCGGGCGTTCGGTGCGTGTCTTTTGAGGAGGACAGAGTATTTTCGAGAGCGCACGCCGTTGGTTTGATGTAACCGCGTTGGGTAACTTTAAGGCGCGTTTGGCTCGGAATATCCTTTTCGAGATATATATGTACATTTGTGATTTTAAAAGTCAAAAACTACGTTACGAAAGGCCTGCAGATTTGCGACGTTGTCGTGGGATATTTCAACGCGAGAAGATGTATGTAATCGCAGTGATCTCTGACCTGATGTACACGTTTTTATAGCATATTGATATAGAAAGGCGAATAATAGTAGGCGTGTTTATTATTGATTCGGTTGGCTATAGTCAGGTTTTGTGATTCTAAAACAAGCATTTCATTTGTGTGCAATTATACGTGTTTTTGGACCCGCGCAAACGTTAAATTTTGGTATCAAAGAATTCCAATAATAAAAAATCATTTGAAAAAATATATCCCCAAACCATCACTCTTTCATCTTCGCTGATCCATTCTCGTGTCAAATATCATTTTTAATCATTCCTTGGAACCCACAGGCTCATTATCGTTACACGATTCCATTCGCTCGTCCTATACCGGCGAGTGCATCGCCGATGTTTACGCGCGGACACGACTGTTTAGGTATTGCGAGCGCGCCTCGGATAAAGTGTCGCTATACGGCGAGAAGTTTACCGCGAACCGAGCGAGTGTATTATGCCTAAGCGTCGCGGATCAATTTGCAATCTCTTCGCACAGTTGAACTGTCCGGGTCACCGTTAGGTACAGGACGTACTTTATTTTATCACTTGCCGGATGCGCGTATTTATAAGTGTATCTTGATTTTTGGGTAACGAAGTATTGTATAGTTTTGGTCAGATTTCCATGTGTAATGTTTGGTAGTAGATAGATATTTTTTTATTTTAACGTATTTTAGGTAACAAGCGGATGATGTGTGTATAGATGATCGAGCAATTTTGTGAATATAAAATATAGGGGGATTATTAGGTTCATTATGTAAAATGTTACTGATTTTTATCTGTCTTTCTCAAGTGGTTATATTTTTGCTTTTAAGAATTCTATAAAAATCGTTATAGGGAAAGAAATTTATGAAATATATAGACAGCAAAATATGGGTTGAAAAATGATAGAAATAAATCATACCATTATTCTTACCGCACATAAAAGTCTTCGAAAATAGGAATATCCCATTATATTCCTATACTGTGAAACAAGACTATAATGAAACTACGAATAACGTTCAGGTTTTTTATTTTCCGTAAGAAAAAAAGTAAAGCTTCTTTTTCCTACTTTACCGTATATAGGAGGCCAGATAAATGTCGATGTTTCTCGCTTTGACCTCTAATATCTCCCAAACGAAATGTTTTGTTCTTATATGTATAAGAGATTGGTATTGAATTAATTAAATGTAGAGGCTGATGTCATCATTAAGATTCTTTTTATATGTGGCTCAATTTTATTACTCGCGCGTCAATTAATTCATAAGCGAATCTCAAATAAATTTATCATTTTCTAATGTCAAGACATTGGGATGAGTTTGCATGAAAAAAGGGAGATGTAGGTAGAACAAGCATGAGAAGGATTTCAATTGTAATACAATGAAAAGTATATATATTTCTCAAACTATAGAGTATACCGAAACGTTGTTTTACGTAAATAACGTTGTTTTACGTAAATCACATAACAAAACGAGTAGTACGTATAACTTGTAAGAAACTACAGAAGAAGTGTACAATTTTCTTCGCTGTCTAATTACTTACTATAAATTCACATCAGCGCATAATTTCACGAACCATACCATTATAACTACAGATTCCTCTTCATTCATTCTGGCATTATTCAATACAAGAATTACAAATCCGAGAAACAGTTTTACACCTATTACAATATACAACTTCCTATTATACTAACTATTATACAAGTCTATAAACTTTTGAAAAATTTCTCACAGTAGCATATATCAACCATATACTTTGACACTCATTATT
>JAPYZP010001828.1:0-18616 GCA_030522985.1 Torymus sinensis | reverse complement strand
AGTGAATTTATTTTTTTAATTTTAATTTAATAAACAAGAAATCGATAAATTATTTTGAGGAAGCTAAGTGCCAATGAATTGGCAGCGGTTTTTTTTTTAAACTTTTAGTAAAATAATCAACTTTTTCGAAAGTAATACAAATTTTCAAACAACGTAATTAACTTTATTTCCCATTTTCTATTCAAATGTTTCATAAGAATAATTCAGTATTTTCTTTATTAAAAAAGAATATATTTAATACTGATCTGAATTCTACTATACCGGCACTACATTCTCAAGTTATTCGAATTTAATTAATTATAACATCTTGATATAAGTTAGTCATTTTCGTAATATATTGTAAAAATATAATAATTATTAAAAATTATTGATAGTTTAGTTGAATAATCAAAATTAAATAGCAATTAAATAATTATGACACACCGTATATACATGAAAATGCCCTATCTCTTTCAAGCAAGTGATGGCGTAATGGATAGCGCGCGTGCGCAGTAATTCAAAGATCGCGGTTCGATCCTCGATTAGGTAAAAATTTTAAGTAAGATTTTCTTCTGCGATAATGTAGTTACGATTCGTTTAAGAAACAAGTTTCTTTAATAAATATGATTACATAATATTTTGTAATGTCTGTATTTTTTCGGGTATCTCACGTGAGTACTCACGTACTTACACACGTGATTTTTTTTAATAGGGCTAACACTCAGATGCTATATATTGTAACACAATTACACCATTCTCACTTTTCTCTCTCAAATAGTGCGGTATAGGATATCTCAATAGAGTATTTGATATCAATGTGTTAATCCTCTTATGGTATTCTGGGTATACCCAGTACTTACAACAGAGTTGTTTAGCAGCTGTAGCTGTGGCAACATACTCAGACTCTGTTGTGCTAAGCGTTACTAAACTGTATCCCCGATATACAGAAAACGTAACTTGTCGTAGATCTCCTGGTCTCCAGGTCACTCGCATAATCTGCAATAGAGTTCACCGTAAGAACACACACTTTCTCACTCCTCCTATACCTACACTCACGAACCCTGCCAAATAAGCGAATACATGCTTTACGGCAGGCCAGTAATTCTTATTGAAGTTGTTTAAGAATCTACTTTGCATACTAACTGTGAGTAAGCGATGTCTGGCCTAAACACGATGACCCTAAACATCAAGGACCTACATCTTTACGATAAAGTGCACAACAATCACTCTTGTAGTCCTTATCTGCCGGTTGCAGATTTACATTTGGATCTGCTGGTACACTTACAGCCTTAGCTTCCCTCATGCCAAATTTCAATAAGGTTTCGCTTATATATCTACTTTGATTTATAAGCAAGCTCTTCAAATAACTATACCGACTGATCTGGGACACAATAAAATAACTGGCGTCTCCAGTTGTTATGAAATACTCTTGTTCGAGTGTAGTCAAGATTGTTTGTAGAACTTCCACTGTCCTTAAAAAATGCATTTATCTGCCTCGCACTCCTTAAGGTGATGTGAAATACCGAGATCATGTTCAAAAGAATATTCTCATGAAAATACCAATTGAATCATCCGCAAAAATTCTGAATATAGTATTTAAGTATACGGAGCGCCTGACAAGCCTGTTTTTCCAAATAAATGATGAGAATTTATTTAATTAAACACAAATCGTACTATCGGTAAGTAGATAATCGGCAATTAACCTACTTTTTAAACGCAAATAACTAACGAAAGCGCTGATAAAGAATCACTCAAAAGAATTCCTGCATATAGGGTTTATGCGTACCGAGCACTCGATATAAAAATTTTTTTCGAGTAGCCGCTTGATTATTGATTTAAAAAAATTGAAATTCACGGTTTCACATGGTCTTAAATCTAAAACGATACAAAAATTTCTCAAATTTAACATTCCAGCACCTCAGTGCTTGTTTCAGACCATAGACGCTTTCATCAGCTGGCATACAAAACTCTCATTCGCACTAACACCATCACTGACATTGTTCTTGATTTTAATGCCTTTGGGCATTCCATGAAAGTCTTATCCTCAAATTCTCTATAGAGAAATGCAGCACAAACGTCGAAAGACAGCATCTCCAGATCTTCGTAAACGATGAATGAGTGCAAAACACGCAGCGAGTCGTACCTCGCAAAAGGTGCGAAGGTTTCAGTGAAAACTATCACTGAAAAAAAAAACTAGTCTATAATAACTGTATACCCCAAAGCAAATTCTGCTTGACACTTCCAAAGCAGTTTTTGCTTGGTAAACAAACAATTTGAGTTCGAGTCTCGAGTGAAAGCTGCTTTACCCTTATAGCGTCCTTCAAAAACATACACATATTGCCGTGCTGCCAAGCAAGAACTGCTTGGGCCTATAAGCAGAAATCGCTGTGTACTGCTTATCCAAGACAGCCAATCAGATTTTGCTTGGGTCCCCCGTAGAAACAGACTTATTTTTTGTTCTTTCTACTCCTTCTAGCTGCCTAAATCCATGGATACAGAGGCTTGTCTTGAAACGAGGGTTGTCATCTATACTGTCTTGGGAGATTTTGAAGACTTACTTTGAGTCTATCGTCCTCATGTTTGCCTCTCGAGGCTCCACATCCAAAGTGCCATTACGCTGTTAAGCTTCCTTTCAATGCCCACCTGCACATTTTCAAAGTCTGGTACGGTTACAGCCTGCTTGTATGTACCTGGAATATCATATGAGTCTAAATTCATGTTATACCTTACCTTCTCTTAATTCTCTTGAGACTGTCTCCTTCTTTTAATTCCCTTGGGAGATAGGTGAGACCACTCTGGCGGGAACTGTGTTGTCGTCTTCAACTGGATCAGCCACCTCTTCCTTGTCGTTTGATTCCAGATCGTCAACTTCTGCTTCTTGTTCTCCATCTTAGTGTAGAGAGAAAAAGGGGCCTCTTCGTCTGGCACCATCCTTCCTGCATCTTCCTTGACGCAGTTCTCATCAAAGGTTACATGCTTGGCTACAGTGACCTTTCTAGATATAGGACAATATAACTGATAATTGTTAGAGTTGTCCTAATATCCTACAAAATTTTCCCTCGTCGCTCTATCTATGCACTTTGTAGTAAGCTCCTTGGGAACTGCTTGTATGCTTTTGATCCATAAATCATGACATTGCTGAGATCAGGCTTCTTTTTGGTTCATACTTCATATGAAGTGTGGCTCCTATCTTTGGTGCACGTAGATACTCTATTTAAAAAATAGACTGCAGCGTTTACTGCTTCCGTCCAAAGGGAACCTGAGAGACCCTTGGCACTCAGAGGTGGTCGAGTGCACTCCACTATTGGGCGGTTGTCTTGCTCTATCTAGCCGTTCTTCAGCCTTTCTCTTTACGACTGTTCGTGGTATACTGTTTATATTCTGAACACGCGTGGGCGAAAACGGCGCTCCGAGGGATTGATTAAGTAAGTAGACAGGTAGCTCTCTGTCTTCCGTTCTCTCGGCTGACTAACGAAGTCAGTGCAGACCCTCCGGGAAACAGATTTCATCGGGCATTTGCGAGTCGATTTCTGGTATCTACAAATGGAGCTCAGTGTGCCTAATTGCATCTCATAGGCCCTTTTTATTGAGATATAGGCAATTTAATCTCAAATATCCTCGATTTCATTAAAAAATGATGTCTATTTTATCGACTGTTACATTGCAAGTATTTATGATACGAAAATGAACAAAAAAAATTATGAAAGTAGACAGTGGAAGCTATAATAATAAGTAATAATAATAATAGCTCATTAAAGCTCAAATTCGTTGAAAAATATTATTGTTAATCTAGCCAGGTTTACCTCACTCGCTGCCGCGCGCTCGGTTCATATTTTGTTTATTTTTCTTAAATATTATTTGCTAAAATTTTTAAGTTTAATCTGTTATATTTAAATATCTTTTCGACGAAAAAGTCACGTAATGCGGGCCTTACACGTATAGGCATTTCTAGACCAAATTGCCTAATAAAATGAAAAATATTATCAAGGAGCGCGAAAGCGTATATAAGTATAGAAGAGCCTTAGGATGGCCGCGCAATGATATACATTGAAATAGGTGCTACAGATTTTGAACTATTTACTGCGTTTCTAAATTGCATTTATATTAATCCAAAAGTAGATTAACAAAAAGTCCCTATTTTACTCTATGTACACAACAAGTTTTGAGTAAAAATATGATCTCATATTAAAGATATTGAGCAGGGAGAATTAATATGTGCGTTTTCCTTTCCTCTCAATTCACCATGTTTCTTCAGTCTACATATACTATACATTTTTCTTCAGACCGTGCAACTACAATAGCATGTTGTCCGACCGGTATATACATCTATATATCGTCGGGTGGGAGCAAGAACCTCCTACCTCTACTCCGCGCGTAAAAACGTCCTATCTCCGCTCGGCGCGTAAAAACGTCCTTTCTCAGCTCGGCGCGTGTGTACGTCCTATCTCGAACGCTCCGCGTGGTGACGGTGTGAGCAAAGCTTAACCCGCATTAAAAAGTTAGATATGAAGTTTTTCGATACGTTGATTTCTATTTTATGATCTATATTAGTGTACAATGCAACACGCATGAACAGTGGATAATTTTTGCGAGAGTACCCAGAGGATTTATTGAGTCGCTGAGATCGTTTTCAAGATCTCTTTAGGTGTATGATGGTACGCTCATGCCCGGGAGACGGTTTATATGTAAATAAAAACTTTTTTAAGAATCAGATAGTAACTAGGGGTTTCTTGAGTCGCTTAGCTGGTTTTCCAGGTCTATTCAGGTGTATTACTGCACGCTCATGTCCAAGAGACGGTTTATACGCAAATAGTAGCTTTTTTAATGAATCAGTCAGTAACGAGGAGTTTTCTTTGAGTTGCAGAGCCCGTTTTTGAGATCGATTTAGGTGTATGACGCCACGCTCCTGCCCGGGAGAAGGTTTATTTCTTTATAAAAGCCTTTGTACGAATCTGAGCGTAACCAGGGGCTTTTTTGAGTCGCTTAGCTCGTTTTCCAGGTGTATTTAGGTGTATGACTGCATGCTCCTGTCCAGGAGACGGTTTATACGCAAATAATAGTTTTTCTTATGAATCAGACAGCAACGAGGGGTTTTCTTTGAGCTGCTGAGCTCGGTTTCGAGGTCTATTTCGGTGTATGACGGCACGCTCATGTTCAAGAGACGGTTTATACTTTAATGAAAGCCTTTGTACGCATCTGACCGCAACCAGGGGGTTTTTCGAGTCGATGAGCTCGGTTTCGAGGTCTATTTATGTGTATGACGGCACGCTCATTGTCGGGTGACAGTTTATACGCAAATAATAGCTTTTCTTATGAATCAGACAGTAACGAGGGGTTTTTTTTTGAGCTTCTGAGCTCGTTTTCTAGGTCTATTTCGGTGTATAACAGCACGCTGATGTGCAGGAGGCGGTTTATAAGTTGGTAAAAGCTTTTGTACGAATGTGAGCGAAATCACGGGCTTTTTCGAGTCGATGAGCTCATTTTCAAGATCTATTTAGGTATATGACGTTACGCTCATGTCCAGGAGACGGTTTATACGTTAATGAAAGCCTTTGTATGCGTCTGAGCGTAACCAGGGGTTTTTTTTGAGTCGATGGGCTCGTTTTCGAGGTCTATTTATTGGTATGACGGCACGCGGATGCCCGGGTGACGGTTTATAAGTTAATAAAAGCTTTTTTACGAATTTGACAGTATTCAGGTGTTGTTTGTGTCGCTGAGCCCGTTTTAGAGGTCTATTTCGGTGTATGACGGCGCGCTCATGCCTGTGAGAAGGCGTATTCCTTAATAAAAGCCTTTGTACGAATCTGAGCGTAACCAGGGCGTTTTTTGAGTCGCTTAGCTCGTTTTCCAAGTCTATTTAGGTGTATGACTTCACGCTCATGTCCAGGAGACAGTTTATACGAAAAAAATAGCTTTGAGCTGCTGAGCTCGTTTTCGTGGTCGACTTAGGTGTGGGACGGTACGCTCATGCCCGGGAGACGGTTTATAAGTTAATAAAGGATTTTTTATGACTCTGACAGCATCTAGGGCGTTTTTTGAATCGATGAGCTCGTTTTCAAGGTTTATTTATGTGTATGACGGCACGCTCATGGTCGGGAGACGGTTTATACGCAAATAATAGCTTTTCTTATGAATTAGACAGTAACGAAAGGTTTTTTTTTAGTAGCTGAGCTCGTTTTCTAGATCTATTTCGGTGTATAACAGCACGCTCATGTGCAGGAGACGGGTTATAAGTTAGTAAAAGCCTTTGTACGAATCTGAGCGAAACCACGGGGGTTTTTGATTCGATGAGTTCGTTTTCGAGATATATTTAGGTATATGACGTTGCGCCCATGCCCAAGAGACGGTTTATACGCAAATAAAAGCATTTTAACGAAAAGTACCCAGGGGGTATTTTGAGTCCCTGAGCTCCGTTTCGAAGTCTATTTGGTGTATACTCTGAAAAATGAAATCCTGCAATTACCAAAATCTTTGCGTGCAATTTTACACAAGAATAACCTATCACTTTTTCTTCTTTGATAAAATTATGCTACAGAAGAGAAGGCAAAAAATAAAAGTGTCATAGGTCATCCCTGTATAAAATTTTACGCTTAACCACTTTTGTTTGGGACTATTCGCGATACCTCTCATCGTTCTCCAGGTATAAGGGAAAACCCGTTTTCGTGGGTGGTTTTTTTACAAATTAGGGGTGACCATGCCGATTTCGGAAGCAGTACTTTTTAACGATCGTTTTTAGACGACATATTTTACCAAATATCGAAAACGCAGCTCTCTACCCGACATGCCGATTTCAGCCCTTCGTTTACTGGGCTTCGTTCACTATTGAGTGCGGATAATGTTTAAGGAAAAATATCCTAGGTTTACAAATAATAACAAGGAATTGAAAATATTTTGAATTTTAGTTATTCCTATTGATACGTATTATCATGCCTGATATGAAAAGCGTAATAAGAAAGAATTTTAGAAGTTTTTTGTTTTACAGCAATCTTAAGTATGGGAAATTTCTGATCACTGAACCTATTAGTGAACATAAACCTAATTGATCTCGAAAACGAGTTCAGCAACTCTAAAAACTCCCTGGCTACTATCAGAATACGTAAAAAAGCTTTTATTTGCGTCTCAACTGTCTCCTGGGTATAAGGTTGTCATCGTACACCTAAATAGATCTCGAAAACGAGTTAAGCAACTCTAAAAACCCCCTGGGTACTATCAGATTTGTAAAAAAGCTTTGCTTTTACTTGCGTATAAATTTTGTGCTGGGCATGAACGTGCCGTCATACACCTAAATAGCCCTCGAAACGAGCACAACAACTCGAAAAATCCCCTCGGTACTCTCTCAAAAATCATCTATTGCTCATGCCTGTTGCATTCTACACTAATATAGATCATAAAATAGAAATCAGCGGATCGAAAAAACTAATATGTAACTTTTTAACGCGGCTTAAGTTTTGTTCACACCAACACTATGCAGAGCGACCAAGGTAGGATGTTCTTACGCACCAAGCCAGATAGGGTGTTCTTACTGCCACCGAACGATATGTACATCTATATATACTATAACATATATATATATATATATATATATATATATATATATATCTATTTTCTCTATTTCTCATCGTCAGATATCATATATGTATATATATACTGGGATAGGGGGTACCCCCTACTCGCTCTGCTCATCAGCGCCCGATTAGAAGTTTGAAAATATATTAAATGTAATCTAGAATATAATATGTATAATTTACTGTGGGTTTCTATTTTTTCAATGAACACGCCTATCCGTGCCCAAAGATAGGCGTGACCTAAATGCGGGCTTAGGTGACGTAGTGCTATAAAAAGTTTTAAGTATTTTACAAAGTACTATTAGGTCACAAGTATCGTATAACATTTCATATCACTGCATACCCTAAGCCGCATTTCAGTATTTTATATCTTCTCACAAAAAAGTCTCAGAAGAATCCCCACAGCTGTTACCTCGACTCTTACAGTAGTGAGCCCTTATTGAATTGCATCAGTTTAACACAATATGGTGAATAAAATACACATATCGAAAAAATACAATGCTATTTTTGTCAGACCGGTTACAAAGATCTCATAAAACCATATATAAAGGATGCAGAAATGTAATAATCTATGCGCTTTTAACTGACGATTCGGCTGAAAGGGTCTGATCAATCGGGATAATTTTCAAGTCAATCCAATTTTATTTGTGTCACAGGAACGCGGAACAACTCTAAGACACACGAAAGGACAGGATCTATTTGCGGAGGGTACGCGGATGGTACGTAGAGGGACGCGGAGGGACACGGAGAGGCCATGCGGAGGGTCAATACAGACCCCAAATAACGCAGAAAGAAAAGGAATTTTACATTATTTTGCGGAGGGACCATTACGAAGGGACGCGGAGGGTATATGGCTGAATTGGGTTTACAATTATATAATATAGTAAGGTATATATAAAACCCACACAGACACATATACACACATACATACAAACAGACAAGCACAGACGCATACACACACACAGACACACAGATAGTCAGACAGAAAGACACACATTACACACAGCATACACAAACACACAGACACAGACATACAGACACAGTCACACACACACACACACACACACACACACACACACACACACACACACACACACACACACACAGACATACAGACACAGTCACACACACAAACACACACACACACACACACACACACACAGACACACATACATTCACATCGACACACATACAGACAAACACACAGACTCAGACAGACACCGACACACACCGACACACATACACACACAGTCACAGATACACACACACAAAGACATCAACACACACGCAGACACAGACACACATACACGCAGACACACACAGACTGAGTCAAATACAAACACGCAGATACACACACACAGACACACACAGAGACCGTCACAGACACACACAAACACAATCATACACATCGATACACACACAGACACACACACACACAAACCCACACAGCCAAGGGATACACACATCCACACACAGACATACACAGAAAGACCAACACACACGTACACACACATACATACATACAGAGATAGACACACAGAGACACAGATAGACACACAGAGCCGCAGATAGACGTACAGAGACACACACTGACAAACACATACAGACACAGATCGACACAGCACACACAGATACACATACAGAAACACCCGCACACACACAGACTCAGGCAGAGACCGGCACACATACACACACACATACACATAGAAACACATTCACACAGACACAGACACTCACAGACTCAAACACAGACACACAGCCACACAGTTACACACAGAGACAGTCACAAACACACAGACACACATTGATACACATAGATACACACACACAGACACAGACACAAACACCTAAAGAAACACACACACACACCCATGCTCAGGCAGTCACCGACACACATACACACACATACACAGACAAACCGATACAGACAGACACACACACACACACACACAGGCACATACTAAGTCACAGACAGAGGCACACGCAGAGACACACACACACACAGACACACATACAGACAGACACACCCTCTCAAACACATACAGATACGCAGACATACACATACAGCTACACACATACAACCATACACTGACACAGACATGCACATACAACCATACACTGACACAGACATACACATACAACCATACACTGACACAGACATACACATACAGGCACACACAGTACACCCACAGACACAGCCACATACAGACACACATACATACACATAGACACACATACAGAAACAGACTCAGACAGACATCGACACACATACACATACGCAGGCGCACACATGCAGGCGCACACACACACAGACACATATACATAGACTGGCACACATACATAGACACCGACAAACACACACGCAGGTACACACACACATAGACACATACACATAGACTGGCACACATACACCCACACATGCACATACACAGAACACACGTATCATTATATTATTTTAAAAAGTTTCATGTATTGCATTTTAACGAGCTCCTTAAAGATACATCGTGATGAAGATGTCGGTCCCGCCAAGTATGGATGGGAGATTGGAGGATCACCCCTGCTAGAGCAGCTCTATAGACTTCTATTGTCCTTCCAAGATGATAATATTATAGGAATTTCAAAATGGTGAAGGAATAATGAAAAATGGGGATGTGTTGCTAACTGTGTAATTCCTTTATATAGGCTTTGAATTTCGTAAATATCTGAAAATATTCTTACAAATTTTAGAAATAAAAAGAAGGCATAATAGTTTATTATTTAAATAATTTTCGCCCACACGGGCGTCAAGTGCGTAGGTTCTATAAAGTTTTGTAGTAGTATGCAAGCTATTGACTGAATATTTTTGAAGTTACAACTGTGACGTAAAATGTTGTTTTACACGCAAGGTACTAAAAGTTCTATTATATCAGTCAAGTTAACTAATTATTGATATTTGAATACAATAAATTTATTTCAGTAGTTAGACAGAGGTCGACAGAGCGGACACTGCGTATTGTTATAGATGCCGTCGGATGAGCAGCCTCGAGAACTAGGCAGAGCCCCGCAGCCTTCATTTATTACGAATAAATATCCATTATTATTAAAATTATGATTCTCTGTGTTATTAATTGCGAGTGTTCAAAACTATTGTGTGTGTGTCTTGTCCCACCTTATTCCGACATACGTTTTCAGGGCGAATTAATAGCGGTACTGGATGCACCTTGGTTTTCATGTCGGAGTACAGCGTGGTCGTGCAGTTCGTTCGAACCCCCTGTAGTATGGAAACTCGAGGAGCGGGTAAGGAGTAAGTAATGACGAAGTGTTTGCCAAATTCTCATTAACAGTGAGGCTATTATAAGGTATAAGAAAATACAACGTAACAAATGGCGCCCAACTAACCAAACACGAATTGCATAACCATAGACGCTGAAGCTCGGGAAAACATATGTGTGAGAAAGGGTGGTGGTGGAGTTGTCTGGTGGAGAGGGTCGAGGACTTGTTGGGTAGAAGCCAAAGTTGAGACTCAGAGTACTTTAGTCATTCCAGTTGAAAGCCATAAAAATCGATTAAAAACAATTGAGAGCAATTGAAAGCGATCGAAATCAATTGAAATCAATTGAAAGCGATCGAAATCGATTAAAAATAATTGAAAGCAAATGAACAATTGAACGAGTGAAAGCAATTGGAATCGACTGAGGTCGACTGGTTTCAGGTGGGGATCGATTTCAAAGGACTGAATCCTTACTTCCAGGACAAAAGGGGTCGAAAAAATGTATTTTTTCAGGAAAATTGACCTTTAGGGTGACAGTCACCAAAGTAAGGGGTCGAGAAAATTTGTTTTCAGGAAGTCAACCTTCAGGGTGATCGTCACCAAACTAAGGTGTCGAGGAAAATTTTTTTTCAAGAAAATTAATCTTCAGGGTGACCATTACCAAAGAACAGGGTCACGAAGCAACTTACAGGTCAGGGCCAATCCTGCGAGCAATCACAAAACGAACAGAGTCAAGTAGTCAATTGGAACTCAATAGTATGTAGTCGAGATGGCATCGAAGTCGGCAAAGAAGGCAAGCCAATACCAGCTACGAATGCGAGAACTCAGCAACAACAGGGAATACAGGGCTAGATTCCGCATTTTGATGAGGCAAATGAGCGAAGAAGTCGAGAAAAACCAGCGAGAATTAAACCTAAACAACCAGGGCAGCCACCGCGCCAAGGCAGAAAAGGCTGTTCCGAGGTTGCCTATGGAGGGTTGGAGCGGTGGAGGTACCATGGTTCCCGGAGACGGACGAAGGACCAGGGGGAGCGACCATGGGGAAGGAGGAATTTGTGATGGCATTGAGTGATCGCGACTCAACCTACGACTACGAGGACGACTAGGCGGCGGGCCAGCGTACCAGTGACACAGTCATCATCCTGCAAGGCAAGTGCACCCTACCGCCCATCACAGAAACTCCTATGGAATCGAACCCAGAAGAGCAGGCCAGCGGGAATACCACCCCACCGGCGATGGCGATACAGAACGATCGCCGTACCTTCCCTTCGGGGCGGCCTAACGATCACCGAGACCTGGTGGGATCCACTAGTGCCAGCACAATCCTACGGATTACCGTCCAGACCGTGCATAACACAGAGTTGAGTCAGAGACGGGAATTGGGGTCGAGGTACGCGAGGGGTGACCAATACCTGCTACCGCCATACCACGTATCCAAACCAATCTTCACCCGCTCTACGCCTCGCCAGCGACGGAAAAGGCTATAGCCGGGTTTGCATGTCAAAATTGCCCTCTCATGAAATCATTCCAGAGTTAGACTAAGGGTTTGGAAATATATGAAATCCCTCAAAATTTTAGCCCCCTAACCACAAACATAAGCCTAAAAATCGCATTTTTTGTTTTTCAAACTTTTTGCTATATCGTCGCGAAATTTGCACCAATCTGGATGATTTTTGTTTTATCGAAAGATTTTTTTAATGCGCATCTAGCGGATACAGTCAATTATTTTGGCCAAAAATTAAAAAAGTTACAGAGGTTTGAAAATTTCAATTCAATTTGTTAAATACTTTTTGGTGAGACACCACTACGGAAAAAATTTTTTTAATTACGTTTTTCGATTTTCTTTGAAACTGTGCTTGTGATATATACGAACCTACCAGCAAAATATGAGAAAAAAAATAATTAAAGCTAAAAAATTTTTAGGCTTTCAATTCTATATAACGCCAAATACTGCGATTATAACATGATTAAAAAAATAAAAAATATTGAATTTTTCATCGATTTTTAGACATTAAAATATATGAAACACCAAACAGCCTCACAAAAATATTTTCACTATTTATTTTCATCCAAAAAAAGTCCTCTGAATTATTTCAGATTTTTCGAAATAGCTAAACATAATTAAAAAAATTAAAAACTCGTTTTAATCGATTTGCATAATTTCATCGAGCGAAATACTTCGCTGAATTAAAAAAAAATTATTTCAATAAAATATTGTAACGGGAGACCGGGAAGAATATTTCCGTTAATTCCAAGATCCGAACCCTAGAACACGGTGCCGTCGAGTGCTGCTGCTACGACGAGCACCGGGATTGATATTCTCTAGATCCCTGATTACAAACGTCGAGTTCACGGCTGAACTCGACTTTTCCGTGTGCCTGAAAGGGTTCACACTCGCGCTAGCTAGTCACAAGGAACGGCCACTCAGAATGATCATCGTCTCAGAGCGACGATCCCACGGAAGCGGCGGTATCCGGGAGAAAGGTTAGGTCAAGATAGAGAAATAAAGAATAGTCACAGTTACATAAAACAACAGTAACAAGATCTATTCCAAATTCCAACTTTACATAAAAACATACGCGTCGCGTTGCATGCAGACAAAAAGGCGGGATCTGCCACTCGGTGCGGGCGGATCAATATAACTATTTTCGCTGGGCCGGTGACAGCAATACCGGCCGCTCGCCGCAGCGAGCCGAAAATACAATAAGTACGAGGACGCTTACTTTTGGCGATGCAGGCGATGTCAGACGCTCGGACGCGTTACCGTTGACAAAGTTGTGCGGATGGAGGTGGGAAGCGACTGTGTCCTGGAGCCTGCGAAAGTCGCGTACACGCGGGTTGACGGCCCGAGAGAATCTGATTCGAAAAGGAATCGAGCGCGACTTTTCAACGGTCAAAGTTGCGCTGTCCCCGCGCATCGCTCGCGATACATCTTACGAGCGATGTCAATAAACGCTTGAGATGCACAAATTCGTGGGAACAAGAGCCAAACGAGTTCGATAGAATACGGAGAAACGAGATTCTTATTTTCTCCGTATTTTATCTGGGAACTCCGCTATAATATATAAATGAAAGACAACTGTTTTCGGTACACGGCTCACGGCATATAATAAAGATTCTTCTTTAAGCAGACTTTGAGTTCTATAGTGCATATGCACAAAAGCAATAGCATTTATTATATATCTATCTATATATGGGGCACAGCGACGTTGTTCCTGTCTCTTTTATACTTATCTATAGATTTAGCCCCATTACACGCAAAAGGAAAAAGTAAAAGAACAGGAAAAGATATAAGAATAATATGGTTATGTGTATCTATATATATGAGGAGCAGCTGGAACAGCTAAAAGGAACAAAAACAAAAAAAATATCGTAAATAAATAATATAATATGAAATAAGTATATGAAAAAAGTACATCGTTATCTTAATTATGACATATTTGTGTGCGTTTGCCATAACATCAATGCAAATAAGTTAAAAATATATTAAAGTTCATTAGAATATATATATTAGTACATTTAGCTTTATTGTATTTTAAGGGTATGCCTTATACCGGCAGTAATGTTTTTAATTAAGTATTAATTGTTATAGGTTTTTTCTTGAATTCTGAGAGTTGACGAACAAAGGCAAACTTATTATCTATATCCCGGTAAAATTTAAGATGAATCTATTGGAAAATAAAGACGAAATATGAAAAATCAGAACGTCGCGTAAAATCAAAATACGACATCTTGCGGTTTTCCAATTTTCGTCTTCATTTTCCAATAGATTTATCTGAAACTTGACCGCTAATTAGATAATAAGTTTGCCTTTGTGCGTCGACTCTCAGAATTCAAGAAAAAGCTTATAACAATTAATATTTATTTAAAAACATTGTGGTCGGTATAACAGAACTCTGTCGGTATAAGGCATCCCCTTAAAACCCTTTTTTCCGGCAAAACTTACTTTTCTTCGCCAGGCTCTTAAAAGTTGACTTTTCTTCGTACGGAGCGCCGACGTTTCAAATTCGGTAATAATAATATTACTTATATTTAAGGTTGCTTTTTATAAGCAATTCTTCACAATGATTTTTGACGGTTAAGAAGAACCATTATAGCATTAATCTTTTAAGGTAAAATTATAAAAGAAAGATTTGTTTCTTATATTCAGGTAATATGCTCTGTTGATAATGAAGAAATTTTTTTTTAACTCAGCGAAGTAAGTATTTCGCTCGATGAAATTGTGGAAATCGATGAAAAACGACGTTTTTTAATTTTTTAATCATGTTTAGCCATTCGAAAAATCTGAAAAAAATTCAGAGGACTTTTCTGGTAGGTCAGTAATAGCTTCTTGAATATTTCAGTTATATAAATGGGTTGAAGAATTCCTAAAAGAAGACAAGAAAAGCTTTAATTTAAGCTGTGGTTCATTGAAAAATGTCGATTTTTAAAAAAGTTATAAGCTATTGAAAATACAGTAACAAAATAGCTTAAAATACCATCCGTAAAATGCTTAAAAAAAATTAGAAATTTTTAGTGATCTTCTTACTCTATGACGTAACCTCCGGCCATCTTGTAGTAGAGAAGACCTACGAAAGAGTAGCACAAGATTATTACTGGCCGGGGGTCTGGCACGACGTGTACGAATTCGTGCAAACGTGTGATGAGTGCCAGCCGTACAAGACTGACCAGGCTGCGCCGAAAGGGTTGATGGGGGGCCGAATCATCGAGCGCCCATGGGCGGTAGTCGCATCCGATCTGATGGAGTTTCCTCAAAGCAAGGGTCAATATAAGTATGTGGTGGTCTTCCAAAACCTGTTCAAATGTTGGGTAGAGTTACGACCTCTACGGTCAGCTACGGGCAAGAAAGTTGCGAAAGCGTTCGAGGAATTGGTCTTGTTCCGGTGTAATAAAGGTTATAGTGATCAATAAACTTCTCCTTACTTTTCAATTTTATATTCATTTGTATAAACAAAATGTTATTTGAAATGTAACTTTTTTTATATTACTCTTTTTTTATATTACTATGTTTATATTGCTCTTATTCTTACATCTTTTTGAAAAAAGAATGGTCTTTTCAATGCAATATATGTACCCATGTGCATGTACAGATACACATACACACATACATAGCCATATATGTATATGCGTACGCCCATATATTTCTGTAAGAATACTTTCTTAAATTTTATCGTTAGCCTTGACGATATTAAAAATATCGCGCGAAACTTTTACGAAATAAGTGCCCGGGAAAGAAGGCGAAGCAGACGAGCCGCGACGAAAAGGACGCCGCGGCCATGTTGTACACCGCCGTGTCATGCGCAACAGGTGCCGAAGCAATAAGTGAGTAGTAAGTGAGAGAGAACGACGTAGCGCCTCCACCACTGCAACACAACGTTGCACAGTGCCTCCGCCAACGACAACACCAAAGAGTTAGAGCGAGAGAGAGAGAGAGAGAGAGAGAGAGAGAGAGAGAGAGAGAGAGAGAGAGAGAGAGAGAGAGAGAGAGAGAGAGAGAGAGAGAGAGAGAGAGGAGAGAGAGAGAGAGAGAGAGAGAGAGAGAGAGAGAGAGAGAGCCAACTCCGCCGCTGCCCCTGCAACGCAAACCGCCGAACCCAGCGAGAGGGATAGATTTGCGTGCAATGGCTGGCCACCCCAAAGTAAGTGGAGCTTACTAGATTGTCGCGGCGTACACGAGTGACGGGCCCGTAGCTTGATTTTTATTTCCCAAAGAGAAAGATTTGTAACAGTAAAATTTTTCGACTCCGATATGATTTTCGATATTTCAGAGCTCTCTGAATCGTAATATGCTTTAAACCACTCAAACCTCCAAATCATAATTTTAATATGATTATTCGGCTCTCATGGTATATAATACGGTTCAAAACTGGTGCGTAAGAAGATTTTTACCTCATGTGACTTTTCTCACTCGCTTCGCTCGTGCTAAAAACGTCACATGAGCTAAATAATGACCGTCCGCACCCGTATCGAAATGTACTATTTTATAGAAAATGTGTGTGTTGTCAAATGCATTTGATAACCGTTTTTCCTTGTATGCCCTAGCAAAAATTTAAAAATGTAAATAAATGAAGATAAATGTAAAACAAATATAAGAAAATGTAAAAATAGTGTAAACAAATGTAAGAAAAGTGTAAAAAAAGTGTAAAAAGCTACCAGATTTCGGAGGTTTTTTACATTCTTTTTACCCTTTTCTACACTTCCATTACACCTTTTTATATTTTCGTATACTATCTTACAGTTCTTTAATATTTTGTAACAATTTTCTTGATACTCATAATTCCAAAATTCTTTTACAGTTTTTTACACTTCTTTACACTTCTACATATTTATTAACATTTTCTTACAATTTTTTAATACTCATTAACATTTAATTATAGTGTTTTTACACTTTTTTACATTTATTAGCACTTTATTTTACCTTTTATACACTTTCCTACAATTTTTTCAATTTTTCAACACATATTTGCTGTTTCTTTATACTTTCTTATAGTTACTTAAATTTTTAACCGTCGGGCGAGTGGCGTACTGGTGCGTGCGCCTGTGCTCGGCTGTGAATGCACGGCACGTGACTAACACTTTTCGCAGTAGGGCAGTCACACAAGAAAGATATGAAATTTTGGAGAGTGTACAACCTGCGGAAAAAGGATTTTCGCGGGCATTTGAGAGCCGATTTCTAGTACCTAAAAATGAAGCCCAGTACTCACAATTTCGTCCAATTGGCTGTTTTTCTTGAAATATTGGCAATCTGATCTCAAATATCCTCTATTTCGATAAAAAATGATGTCTCTCCTATTGACTGTCAAATAGCAAGTATTCAAGATGCAAAAACGAGCCAAGAAGATAATAAAAGTAGACACTAAAAGCTAAAATTTAAGCCCTAATTCGTTAAAAAATATTAATTTTTCAGAAAATTATAAGCAATTAAAAATAGCGTAAGTAAATGATTGAAAATACGATCCATTTAATAATTGCATAAAATGCAGACAAATATTTAACTAGTTGCTTACGCTATCTTTAATTGCTTATAATTTCCTGAAAAATTAATATTTTTTAACGAATCAGCGCCTAAATTTTAGCTTTTAGTGTCTACTTTGGTTATCTCCTTGGTTCGTTTTTGCATCTTGAATACTTGCAATTTGACAGTCAATAGAAGAGAAATCATTTTTTATCGAAATAAAGGATATTTGAGATCAGATTGCCAATATCTCAAGAAAAACGGCCTATGACGAAATTGTGAGTACTGGGCTTCATTTTTAGGTACTAGAAATCGGCTCTCAAATGCCCGCGAAAATCCTTTTTCCGCAGGTTGTACACTCTCCTTGTGAGTATAAACTCAATCCTGCAATCAACGGCAGTTGCAACCATTCAGTTTTTAAGGTTCACTTTATTTTCTTTTATTGCAGGATTGAGTTTATACTTAGTTGAGAAATTAATAATTTGAGAAATTAAAAAATTTCATAACTTTCTTGTGTAACTGCCGTATTTTATTAACTATGATGTGATGTGTTACATTTAAGAGACAAAAAGAAGTTATGTACGTACATATTAACTTGACTACATGCCAACTCATTCTACTTCTTTCTTGTGTTTAATGTATATAATGTAAACCATGATATGCTTTTGGAAAGAAACAGAGAGAGAGTGAGAGAGAGAGGGAGAAAGAGATAGAAAGACAAAGAGAAAGGGATAATAATGTACTTCCCTGCACTTAGTTGATTCTACCATGTTACGTGTGAAGGGGTATCTTAAGTTCCCGGCCACTCTGGGTTACGCACCCGGAGAGGTTTATTTACGGTGAAATAAGTAGTCAGGAAGGCACGAA
>JAPYZP010001827.1:0-15072 GCA_030522985.1 Torymus sinensis | reverse complement strand
ATCCTCGCGCTCACGGAAGACCAATTGGTTTACGGCTGGGGTCGCAACGATGCGTGCCAGATCGATCCATCACTGGGTGTAGTTGTTTCGGAACCGACGCTGTGTCCGACCCTCAGCGGTAAAAACGTGATCGGTCTAGTGTGCGGGCCAACGCAGAGCTTCGCCTGGTCGATGTCGACCTGGTCCGTCGCACAGCGCGTCGCCTTTGTTGTCGATGTCTGCGAAGAGACGTTCAAATTACTTGATACCCTCCTCGCTAAATCTTGCGAAGGTTCGAATTATTTATAGCATTTTACTTCTACTTTATTAA
Organism: Torymus sinensis; assembly: GCA_030522985.1. Lineage (NCBI taxonomy): Eukaryota > Metazoa > Arthropoda > Insecta > Hymenoptera > Torymidae > Torymus > Torymus sinensis. The sequence goes on along the minus strand of JAPYZP010001827.1, from coordinate 14,762 downwards.
TAAACTAATCACGTTCATGTAAGTCTAAATTTTATTAAATGAATGTGTGTAGGACTGCCCGGAACGAGACCTCCGACGCAAGACCGAGAATGTTTAGTGGTGGCGGCTTTAAACCTTCTTAGGCTGCAGTTACACGCCATGATAACGCACAATATAGACAGCAAGTCGGTGGGACTAGGTCACAGCAGTGCACTGTTAAATTCAATCAAACAGCGCTGTGTTAATTTGGCCAGCGTTTCCGGTATCCTAGCGACGATCCAAGAAGCTGCACAAGCTGTTCTACAGACTGGCTGGAGCATTTTACTTCCCACAGCGAACGAGCGAGCGAAAACATTATCTGGTAATTTTAATACCTAATTCGAAAAAATTAAATAGGAAATGGATATTAGTTCGTATTTATCGAATAAATAACTTTTCAGGCTTTCTTCCAAATACAAATGGCTTGGAGATCAACAGTTCAGGCTCGAACCGCGGGCAGCAGTTCATGGCCGATCTCCTAGTATCTAGTCTCATGGCGGATGGCGGTCTTGAACTCGCCCTCAAGACCGCCATAAAGGCTGAGATTTCCGACATATCCGACGACAACTGTGACATAATAACCACTGGTTCGAACCACCTCACCAAAGACTACAACGCTGCCGACGCTAAAGCCAACTTCAACGCGCACAACTCCGCCACTATATCGCTTCTGCAGCTGGTGAAGCAGCTCGTGCGCAACGGTACCTGTATCACGCAGTCGAGATTTCGCGTGTTTCAGCAGCAATTCCAACAACAACCACCCAGGCAACACGATAATCAGAAGAAGGTTGACAACTCACCGAGTCTCAGTTTGTTGCTCAGATTCCAGCGGCTGCTAATTGCTCAAATGCTAAATTGCATTACCAATAGCAGTACTGGATCGGAGCCACAGGATCAAGAGATGCTTGGTGTGGAATCGTTGCTGAATAAATACATTTGTCAGATTTGCAATCACGTGACAGAGACTATGCCGATCGCCATGGAGTTGGCGAGCATAGGAGGAAAGCATTTCGTTATGGTTGCCAGCATTTTGAAGGCGGATATCATCAATATTTTGTTACCAGAACTTGTTATTTGTTTGATACTACTACAGGTGAGTAGTTCAAATTTTCAAACTTTGTAAATAGCAATTTTACTCATAAAGAAAAATATTTCAGGTTGACTGTCCAATGTTACTATTAAAGATGAACTGGATGGAATTATTATCGCCAATTCTGGACGCGCTCGATCAGTTTAATCGGTTGGCTCCAACCTTCGAAAAAGACGACGCTGATGATCTCTCATGGCCCGGAATAATAGCACCTCAACATAGCAATAAACTTTCCATTCAAGACGAACCATCACTAATTCGTTGGGCCGATTTGGAAAATCACAATCGCGACGGTGGCTTCTGGGTAGTTCTGAACAACAGCGTTTACGACGTCCAGGATATATCAGGGTACGATGGAACTCCTATGGTAAGTACTAATCATTCAATAAAAATACCATCAATTTTGTTAACGTACTTACATTTTACATTACGTTGATCAGAGTTGGAATCAGGAAACGTTACATCGATTGATCAGCCGGGAGGCGCGCCACGGTATGATGGACTCCTGCTTCGTGGGCTACTACTGCCAGCCTGAACCCGATCACATGCAGTTCAGCATAGACGTGACGGACGTCTGCTCCAGCCTCCTCGATACCGAGCGTGCACTAAGTTTCGTCCTCGGGTTGCATGCCTATCGGTTGCGCCAGAGCCTCGCCGTGCAACCAGCCGAGGAAGAGGCCGGCGTCTGGCTCCACGCGAACTTCCTACGAGGAGGCTTACAGATTCTTCAACCACCGAATCCATATGAGGAGGAGAAAGGCGAGGCACGTAGTAATAACTCGACGGCGGCGAATTCACCGACGGAGCCACCTCTCGTACCTATCTGCACGAAAGACGAGCCGCAGCGTATTACGGATGATAGAGTATCGGTGTTCGTACAGGCGCTAGCTGAGACGCATAAGAACGATACATACGTGCAGGCGTTCTTGGCGATCGTGGATCGATACTGCAAGGCGAATAATGTCCTTTCGCATGTGGATTTCTGTGGCGATCATCCTGTTGAAGAAATTGGTAGACTACTAATGGCTGTTATTATTAAACACCTAGCTTTGGGACACCAAACTATAGCTCTGGTCGATCAGGAGCTGTCCGATGGTAACGTCAAGCTCACGAAACCCCTGGCAGATATGGTGAAAGCAATAAATCAAACCAAATGGAACCTCATCAGGACTCGGCAGCAACAGAATCGCAGCTACAAGGAGGTCTGCGCACCGGCTCAGGAGAAGTGCAGATTTTTACTGTACGAGATAAGGCCAGCGACGAGCTACGAGATCAAAGGCTTGAGAGATCTAAGGCTACTCTTCACCGTGCCACGCTTCAAGCGAGCCGTGCAAAGCGTCATGGCGGATATACGAAAGCTCGACTCGCCGACGAAGCCCGATGATATAGTGAACGCCTCGATACAAAACGCCAAGGTCAAGAGCAAGATCGAGGATATTGAAGAGAAATCGGTTCCGTTGACGACGACCGCCCTGCCACCGAAACTTGAAGAGACGTCCGACTGGTCAAGCATGACAAATGTCATCAGGCAGCTGACCGACAAGCTGAATCGCAAACCTCTGGTCATGGAACCACATGAATTAATGACGAATATAATAAACTTCGTGGTGACGGAAGATAGTGGAGATGTGGAAACACTAAGGCGCGCTATGTACTGTCAGATACAACGAGTAAAGATGCGTGAACAGGGTCTGTACATGATCCAGGAGCTGCTGCAGAAGGACTACCTCATCACGTCGGTGAAGTACTCGTTGCTAAACGGCTGGCTCGGCTTGACCTACGAGAACAAGTACCTCGCCTCCGGCATAACTCACTGTCTCAAGAACATACAATCGGTCACGCCATACCTGAGGCTTAAAGTCATCCTGGCAGAGGCGAAGGTCACGCTGTGGGCGATACAAGCGTTACGCGCATACGTCATACAAGCGGAGCTACCGAGCAAGTCGAGTAAGGCTAGTGGCAAAAGTAGCCTGAACCAGGGAACATATACCTGGCTGAGGAAGTTACCCAGAGCGAGGTTCCTACTGACGATTTTTGGCATGCTAACGGGACACCATCACGCGAACGAAATTGGCCTACTCATTAACTCCGGTCTGCTCTCCAGCATACTCACGCTGCTGCGGCAGATCGGCCCAACGAAGACGTCCACGAAAGAATCGCAAATAGAAACCAAGGAAAAAGCTAAAGAAGCTGGTGTAGCAGCTATATACGAAGACGTTGTACATAAGTGTAAACCGCAATTGGTGCAGCTCGCCGGATCGGAGCTGGCGGCACTCATGAAGATCGGCACGAGAGTCGTAAGAGGCGTGGATTGGAAGTGGGGCGAGCAGGATGGACCGCCACCCGGCGAGGGAACTGTGATAGGTCAGTATTCTTCAATTCAAAATCAAAATTCAAACGTTGACTTACAAACGTTAATTAAATTTTTCTTAAACAGGTGAGCTCGGCGACGATGGCTGGATTCGCGTCAACTGGGACAACGGCGCAACCAACTCATACCGCATGGGCAAGGAGGGAAAATTCGATTTGAAGCTCGCCGAGCCACCAGCGCCACCAGAAAGCGATTCGGACAGCGAGTCGCCTCCGAGCGACTCGGGCAAGTGCGAGCGCGACAACTCACGCGAGATTCATCCAACGACTTACTTGAAGACCGCCTCTGTAACTCTCCTGCGGGTGATTTTGTTATCATGTGGGATCGAAGCCGAGCACGTGCAGCCGTCGGCTGTAAGAATACTGTCGTCCGTACTTCGTGGAATCATATCTAACGCGAATAGATGTGACGCGAGTATACATACGCTGCTGGGTACGCAAAGCATTCTTTGATTCTCTTTAATTTTTAAAACTTTACATATAGGCAAATATTGATAATGTTCACTGAATTAGCCAAGGAGCACGAAGAAGCCTGGGCAACGCTGGGACTTCTCCGCGCAATTGCCACATCGCCAATGCTCTGCCGAGCACTGAGCACGCCCGTCTGGGTGAACTTTTTGCTGAACATCGTCGCTGATGAGTCTACATCGAAACTACCAAAACAAATAATGGCGGTTCGGTTGCTGGGTACTGTGCTACCCTCGTGGCAGACCAACACAACCGACATGACGGGGTTCCTCGAGAAAGCCTTTCGACTGCTTGGTCGTATCGGACTCATGTGCGAGGCGAGTAACGAACTACACTCCAACAAATGCCGAGTATCACTGACTGCTTCGCATAGCTCGACCCTCGCCGAGGAAGTGATTTCTCTCGTGCGTAATCTTCACTCGCTGCCTGGTTGGAATTCAGCGGTCAACGCATTTCTCGCCTCAAAACTATCCTTGGCTTCGGATCTACTGAGCGACGGTCCGCTGTTTCACATACAGATGAACGAGAACGGAGGTGAGAATAGTCTGGTCATCCAGCAGACGGTACTGGCTACGCTCAGCGTTGTGGGTGGCTTGGATAACAGACCTAGAATTGGAGGAGTGCTGGATGTCGAGGGACAAACGAGCACCATCTGCAAATTCACTCAGCATTCGAAGTTAAACGTGCAGTTACATGAGAACGGACAACGGAAGAAAGTTGCATTCGGAAATTTCAGGGTACTGCAGCCAACTTACTTTACTAACAATCGAAATATTTTCACTTCAATAATAACATAAATTTTACAGGTGATGAACGACAAATTTCATATGGACAAGATGCCACTCACGGAACAGCTACAAACCACCTGGGCGAATCTACTGCTGGGCCACTGTGGCATGGATAAGAGGCCGGGCGGTATGCCCGTGATAGCTGGTGTCGTGAACGCTTCGATTCTGCGGATGCAGCAACAACAGCTGGCTGCGCTGAACGCTGGCAAAACGCTCATAGATTATCAATCGAAACTCAGGAAAGTCTTGAAGTGCCTGACCACGGATAACGGCGAGGATCGCACGACTCTGCTACAAGAGCTACTTGTGAGAGCGACGAGGCCACAGCCTCTGAAGCCTATTTTCAAAATGGAGGAGCTCGAAACTGCGGCGCTTATCGTGAGTCAGTACCTGGCGTCTGAACTAAGACACACTCCTATACATTGCCCAGGTAAAGGATAATGATATTATTATATATAAATTACCTTACGATATTATAATGTAAAATTATTATTATTATTATTATTATTTTTTGTTTTAAGTGGGTGCTACCGGTTCAGAACCAATAACCCCCACCTCTGACATATCCATGACCTCACTAACGTCCAGCCAAAAGCGCCAATGCAAGACCAGCGGCAAGAGCAATACAACGGCGATCGTCGTCGGCGGCAAGATCGCCCCACCAGCGACTAGCCCTCTCGTTACTCAACTAACGGAGATGGGCTTCGACAAGCGTAGCGTTGAGTTTGCCATAAAAAACCTGAGCATAGCCGAGGGGGGTAGTAACATCACGCCCGAAACAGTCGTGGGTTGGTTGTTAGAAAATCCGGAGATTCGGCCCGATACCATCAGCGACACAGAGACGATATCCAGTTTTGAAGACGCCTGCGAGTCTGACGTATCAAGCAGCGAGGACGTTGATGATGATCCTTCCCTGCAAGAGGCTGGTAGTTCTACACAACCAACGTATGTGAAACGCTCGGACTTTTTGTCCGTTGATGAGTATGCGATTTACGTGAGGGATAACGCGAAGACGGGCATGCTCGTGAGATGCTGTAAGACGTACGAAGAAGTGGAGTACGGTGACGTTGGGCAGGTGGTGAAGATCGATCCTGAAGGTTTGCATGATCTCAACGTGCAGGTCTCGTGGCAGCACAAGGGTGGCACTTACTGGGTACGCTTTATTCACATCGAATTGCTGGGACATCCACCTTCGTTACCTGGACCACCGGCTCTGAAAGTTGGCGACAAAGTACGTACCCATCTCCAAACTCTCGTACGCACTTATCAACTTATTGTCTAAATGCCATAACTACATTCACATCTCCTTCTAGGTACGTGTCAAATCATCGGTCACCATGCCAAAGTATAAATGGGGCTCAGTCAACCACAGTTGCGTGGGCATCGTCACCGCCATTCTGAACAACGGCAAGGACGTCACCATCGACTTCCCACGGCAGAGCAGCTGGACGGGCTGCGCCGCCGAGATGGAGCGTGTTCCATCCTGTCATCATTCCGTGTCGTGCAACTCCTGTCACTCGACGCCCATATCCGGGCCGCGCTTCAAGTGCAAACCCTGTGAGAACTACAACCTCTGTGAGAACTGTTTCTACACGAAGCGATCGCATAGACATGGGTTCAATAGAATAGCAGAGCCTGGGTCAGCGGCTGTGTATGCCGGTAGACCTGGACGATACCATAGGTATGTAAAGAATCGAGCTTTTAATTTAGTGGTTTCTATGAAAGTACAGTGTTTTTGTGAAAAATTTTCTCTCTGCATATGTGTGTGTGTATAATGGGAGAGAAATATGAATTTTTATCACGTTTTCCATTTTTCTAGACTGGGTGGAATGTAGTCACGTGTGATTTGATCTCTAGATATTTTTTTTCATATACCTAAGAGTGACGTTTGTATTCTTACACCTTTTAGCAAAATTTTAAATGTCTCCATTACATGCATGCATATTTTCTCTATATATTTGTCAACGTTGAAATGTTTGTATATACTTATAGCGAGTTAGTATATAAAAACACTAATTTATTGAGACCCCAGAATAATCAGAATATTTCCGAACGAAGAATACCACATTTCTTCGAATTATTATACAGACAGGATCTCCTCGAGCCATCGCTGATCGACGACTGGTCCAAGTGTATCCGTACTCTCAGCGTATCATCTAACGAGCGTCTGGCCACGCGACTCGTCGACGGCTCCGATAAGTACTGGCAGAGCGGCGGTTCACAGGGCTCCCATTGGATCAGAATGGAAATGCTGCCGGGAATACTGATTCATTCGCTGAAGCTCGTCGTGAATCCACAGGACAGCAGTTACATGCCATCGCTGATCGCCGTGAACGCCGGCGACTCTTTCGACAACATGCTGGAACTGTGGAGTATCAACGTAAGGCATACCGATTCGGTCGTTACGCTGTTGCAAGATGTGAAGGAGCATTACGCCTGTTTAGAGATTGCAATAAAACAGTGTAGGAATGGTGGGATTGATTGCAAGATACACGCGCTGCAGATCGTTGGGTGTAAGAAGGTTTTCGAGAATCAGTTGGCCACGTCCGTGTCGTTTCTCGCCTCCGACTGGGAAGTTGTACAAGAGCAAATGTCGGCGCAACGAGCGAGCGACGTGCAGCCGAACGCCTCTGTTTACGTGTGGGGATTGAATGATAAGGATCAATTGGGTGGACTGAAGGGCTCGAAGATCAAGCTGCCCGTGTACAGCGAAGTCCTGTCTAAGCTCAAGCCCATCCACATTGCAGGTAAATATCTTTCTTCTGCAATCAGAACATTGATTTACCTTGTCATTTACTAAGTTGATAAAAACATATTATTCCTTTACAGGGGGCAGTAAAACCTTATTTGTCGTCAGCCAAGAGGGTAAGCTCTACGCGTGTGGCGAGGGTACGAATGGCCGTCTTGGTCTCGGCAATAACCAGAATGTAGGCGAACCCAAACCCATCCCCTTCCTCAGTCAATACATCATCAAGAAGGTAGCAGTGCATTCAGGTGGCAAACACACTCTCGTCCTCACGCAGGACGGCAAAGTCTTTTCTTGGGGCGAGGGTGAGGATGGCAAACTCGGTCACGGCAATCGCTGGCATCTCGACAAACCTCGACTTATTGAAGCGCTCAAGTCCAAGAGGATCAGGGATATAGCGTGTGGTTCTGGACACTCGGCTGCGATCGCTAGTAATGGAGAGCTCTATACGTGGGGGTTAGGAGAGTACGGGCGACTAGGTCACGGAGATACCACCACGGATCTGAAGCCGAAGTTGGTTGAGGCTCTAGTTGGACAGAGGGTGATACAAGTTGCATGTGGGAGTAGAGACGCGCAGACCATGGCACTAACGGAGGATGGCACTGTCTATTCTTGGGGTGATGGTGACTTTGGTGAGTTATAAACCATTCCTTTTGCAATGATATAAAAAATAATGTTATTTAAGGAATAATTGTCGATTAGACGGAGGCAAAGTAAATAAAACACAACAGTTTTTTTTTATATTGTTAATCAACATTAATAGGAATTTCGAAAGCGCGTTTTATCTCTCCAAAATACGCTGCCGAACATTTTTTACATTTAAATTAAACTACATTTGTTTTATTCCACTTATACTGCTTTTATTCTTGCCCAATTTTACAACAGAAATCAAACTTTTATTAACCAAAGGTACTGCATGAATGTTGTAAGGTTTTAACAAGACGATTATTCTCTCAAAATTAGGGATGAATGGTAAAGAGATAACTAGATAATTTTTTGGTTTACAGCATATTATTTTGTTCTTTCTCATGATTATGTGTGTAATATAATTCTTTGAATATTTTTTTTTTTTAAATAATTTAAAAATTTTTTTTTTATGAATTTAATCGGATAACAAAATTGCTTGGTCTACCATCTGGTATAAAAAACTGTTCTTTTTATGTTGTTTTGGATTATTTGAGAGGTAGATCGTCCTTTCCGAAGATATATGCTTTTGATACCAGTCTGTAATAATCTTATTATTATATCTAATTTAAAATAAGTCCAAAAAAAAAAAAATAATTTTATTATCTATTACCAATTCATGAGTAAATTATAGTTTCAAGTCAGAGTTATTAAAAACGTCAAGAGCTGTATCAATATTATCTTTCTTAATGCACAAAGGTAGCCGAGGAAAGTTTTGCAAATATTACTACTTGAGTGCGAGAGATTAACGAGGAGTTTTCTACTAAAAATAACATTAATTGAATACGAGCAACAAATGACTTATTCTGAACTATCCAGGTAAACTTGGCAGAGGCGGCAGCGACGGCTGCTACAGCCCGCTCCCCGTAGACCGATTGAACAGCCTCGGCGTCGTGCAGATCGAGTGTGGCGCCCAGTTCTCGCTCGCGCTGACCAAGTACGGCGAGGTCTGGACCTGGGGCAAGGGCGACTACTTCCGCCTCGGTCATGGCAACGATCACCACGTTCGCCGACCTACCCTGGTCGAGGGCCTACGTGGGAAGAAAGTGGTTCACGTAGCTGTGGGTGCGCTGCATTGTCTGGCGGTCACCGACACGGGCCAGGTGTACGCTTGGGGTGACAACGATCATGGTCAGCAGGGTAATGGTACAACTATTGTAAACAGGAAGCCCTCGTTGGTACACAATTTGGAGGATGCGAAGGTTAACAGGGTAGCTTGTGGATCTAGTCATAGTATTGCCTGGGTATTGACCGATCAGCCAACGATGGCTAATCAGGAGCCGGTTACTTTCCCAACGGCGAAGGATCCGCTTGGGCAAGCTACACTTGGATTTACACAAGTTAGTAGTCATTCGTGAAATTGACTATAATTTTGTTCTGAAAGTGTAATTCGGATTCCCAAAAATAAAAACAAATCATTAAATTCGATCTTCATACTTTTTAGGACAAAGCAGAAACAAACGTCATAGCACCACCTACAAAGAGCGTACGGCCATCACTCGCGCACATCATTCTCTCGCTAGAGAGCAATGTTGCGAAACAGCAAGCCCTCCAACACGTGTTAAATGCCCTGTTCATCATGCAAGCTCGGACAGCCGTAGTAACAGCTTTACAAAGTCACATCGCCCAAACGTGTGGTAAAGGAAGTGCATCGCCAGAAGCTCAAGGAGATGGTAACGACATTTCTCATTATATTTATCTGATAAGAGATAAATTATTTTGAAAACTAACGAATTCACAACTATCCTCATAAGGTACAATGAGTTCGAGTACTGGTCCAACAGTACGCTGGGGTAGCAACGACGTTATCGGTGAAATCGCTCAGGGCGGCGGTGAAGGCTTAGCCAACGCCTCCGAAGTTGCGAATATTGTTGCGAGTCCACGTGCAACTCCGGAGTCCGAAGAATATCCCTTAGCGATCTTCCCATCGATATCGAGCTCCGCTAGTTTGTCATCGCGAGCATCAAAGATGTCGTCCAGCAGCGCTATGAGTGTCATTGCGGCCACTCTGACTTCCAATGCTCAAGTGGTGGGCGAGGGTATGAGCACGGAGCCTGGCCTAGACGAGTTTACATCTCAGGTACGAATTACTTTTAATATTTCCTTTCAATACCATTTCATATGAATTATTAGAAATACTAAAACTAACGAAATACATGAAACTTAAAGTTAACAGAAGACGACGCACGGATGCTCGTGGACTTGCTGAAACTCGCAGTAGCTAACCGCATATGCGACGGCGCGAAAGACACAATTTCCTCGGTCCTCATAGCGCTGGGCAAAACCACGCCAACGATCGGTAGCATGCTTCTTGAATTATGCGTAACGGAGCTGGAAGACACGGCGGCGAACTCGAACTGTATGAACAAGACACCACAACAAGTCGTCCAAGAAACGCCGCATCCTTACATAGACGACACGACGCTCACCGGTCATGTGAAGATACCCGGTGCCGAGGCATTAAGGATAGAATTCGATAGACAATGTTCTACAGAGAGGCGACACGATCCACTGACGATCATGGACGGTAGCGGTAGGGTTGTGGCTATAAAATCTGGTAGAGATTGGAGCGAATGGGCTACGGAAATCAGAATCGAAGGTGATGAATTGCGCTGGCGGTTCACATCTGACGGTTCGGTGAACGGCTGGGGCTGGCGATTCACCGTCCACCCAACACTTGCCAGTTTGGGACCTCAGGAATTGGGCTCGGAACGTGCCGTTCTATCGCAGCCGTCGATCGCCTTGGCCGAGTGCCTCTTAGACAACAGTCTCATCAGCCTCGATCGAAACATCGTGACGAGGCTTGCTGCCGCTCTTGCACAATGCAGTCAGCTTAGTAACTTGAATGCAAAGCAGAGGATGTGGGCACTGAAGAAGCTCCAGGTAGTCGGTCAATGTCATCCGGGTAAACCTGATGCAGCGCTTTCTACGCTGTTGGGGTCGTTGCCTCAGGCTCTGTTGAGACAGTACGAGTATGAAGATCCAGCAGTTAGAGGAGGAAAGCAACTTATGCATAGCGATTTCTTTAAGGTTCTTGTGGCTCTTGCATGCGATTTAGAACTAGGTGAGATTTTAATACAAAAAGATACTTATTCTTTGTTAATTATAACGAAATTAATACATTTTTCATCCTCGGTAGACTCAATGGCATGCTGCTCGGAAATCCACAAATGGTCCTGGTTCCGCCGTTACTGCCTCTCCGCACGTGTAGCCAAGTCCTTGATCAACCGCACACCCTTACCAAAAGCCTTCTGCGCGGAAGTGATGAAACGCATCAACGAGATGGTATCCGAAGGCGAAGCAAACGTAAAAGAACACGAGAACCACGTGATATTCAAGCCAGAACACGACGAGCAGCTGTTGCAGTGGTTAAGTCGCCGGCCAGAGGATTGGACTTTGTCTTGGGACGGCTCAGGGGCGATCTACGGCTGGGGTCACAATCATCGTGGCCAGCTCGGCGGTTTAGAGGGTGCGAAGGTAAAGTTGCCTATGCCTTGCGAGAGTCTGTCAGCACTGAGGCCTATACAGTTGGCCGGTGGAGAGCAAACGCTATTCGCTGTTACAGCTGATGGAAAGGTTTACGCAACTGGTAAGTCTTGATGCTTATCACTAATTAAGAAAAAAATACCTTTTACTTATTCAGTATATAATTTATTCTAGGATATGGCGCACTCGGTCGTCTCGGTACGGGAACAGTGGACTCGATAATGGTGCCAACGTTGTTAGAGTCGATTCAACATGTACTTATAAAGAAAGTAGCAGTCAATTCGGGTGGTAAGCACTGCCTTGCCTTGAGTTCAGAGGGCCACGTCTACTCGTGGGGTGAAGGAGACGACGGCAAACTGGGCCACGGCAATAGACTCTCCTACGATCGGCCGAAGTTGATCGACGCTTTATTGGGAACGGAGATTGTAGATATAGCGTGTGGTGGGCATCATAGTGCAGCAATATCGAGTTCCGGTTGGCTATATACGTGGGGCAAAGGTGCGTACTTTTCCATATATGCTATTTCTAATAACGTAGCCTCTCTAAATATGCAAGAAGATGAAATCTAAACAAGAAAATATATGGTTTCAGGACGGTACGGTCGATTGGGTCATGGCGACAGTGACGATCAGCTGAAACCGACGGTGGTAACGGCTCTGCAGGGCTACAAGGTAATCGATGTAGCTTGCGGCAGTGGCGACGCTCAAACGTTATGCGTAACGGACGACGATAATGTTTGGAGCTGGGGTGACGGAGACTACGGTAAGCTTGGAAGAGGTGGTAGCGATGGTTGTAAAGTGCCTATGAAGATCGAATCTCTCGCCGGTCTCGGCGTTATCAAAGTAGAATGTGGAAGTCAATTCTCAGTAGCTTTAACGAGGTCGGGAGCTGTGTATACATGGTAAGTCATTTCTAAAGTAGTTTTACATAATTAATGAATTTACTATAAAAAAAAAAAAATAAATAAACATGCAACATATGTTTATTACAGGGGTAAGGGCGACTACCACCGTCTGGGCCACGGCACGGATGACCACGTGCGTCGTCCACGTAAGGTATCCGCGTTACAGGGTAAGAAGATAATTTCAATCGCGACAGGCTCGCTCCACTGCGTTGCTTGCTCGGACAAGGGTGAGGTGTACACCTGGGGCGACAATGACGAGGGCCAACTCGGTGATGGCACCACCCACGCCCAGCAGAGTCCACGTCTTGTACACGCTCTCCAGGGCAAAAACATCACGCGGGTAGCATGCGGCAGCGCACATACACTCTCCTGGAGTACGACTAAAGCAACGCACAGTCTGCCTGCGTCTACACCTATGGAATACGATTTAGTAAAGGATCTACCGTTCACTGCACTGCATAATAGACTCGTGCTGCTGCATCACTTTGCGGAGCTGCTGTGTCCTACTCTAGCAATGTTCCCAACGACGGGAGCTTTGGGGTTGAACAAATTGGCGCCGATGCTGGTATATACGATCAAAGAGGCGACGTTTCGTAAAGTCGTGCAAGCGACGATGGTGAGGGACAGGCAGCACGGGCCGATTATAGAGTTGAATAGGATACAGGTAAAGAGGGCGAGGAGTAAGGGTGGATTTGCAGGTCCAGATGGAATGAAATCTGTATTTGGACAAATGGTCTCCAAGATGTCGTTGCTGACGCAGGACGTTCTGTTCTTACCGCACAGGGTTTGGAAAGTTAAATTCGTAGGCAAGTATTAACCACTTGAACATAAATTTTATAAATGTATTAGTATAAAAATTATTTTTATTTATGTTCAAAAAATGCAATTTTAAGGAGAAAGCGTCGACGACTGCGGGGGTGGCTACAGCGAGAGCATCGCTGAGATGTGCGACGAGCTTCAGAACGGCTCGCTTCCTCTGCTTATCCCAACACCTAACGGTCGTGATGACAGCGGCACCAACAGGGACTGTTTCCTGCTTAACCCACTGGCCACCTCGCAGCTGCACATGAATATGTTCCAATTCCTCGGTATCCTCATGGGCATTGCCATTCGAACGGGCAGTCCGCTCAGCTTGAATCTCGCTGAGCCTGTGTGGAAACAGTTGGCTGGCATGTCTCTGACACCGGGCGACCTCACTGAAGTTGACAGGGCCTATGTACCGGGATTACTGTGCATTAGAGATATGGATCCTCAGGAGAAGGTATTCCAGACGTTGGAGATGCCGTTTTCTACGCCATCGGCCGTCGGCCATGATGTTCCATTGTCCACGAGGTATTTATTTTTGCTTGTCTATAAAAAGTTTTGAAAATTGAAATTATACAATTTTCGTATTGTTTAGGTACCGCAAAATTACACCAGAGAATAGACATGAGTATGTAAGACTTGCCTTGAATTACCGATTACACGAATTTGATGCACAAGTAGCTGCTGTTAGAGAAGGAATGTCAAAGGTCGTGCCAGTTCCTCTATTGACACTGTTTAGTGGAAACGAGCTTGAAACAATGGTGTGTGGAAGTCCTGACATTCCCCTAGGATTACTGAAATCAGTTGCAACTTATAAAGGTTTGTGATTTGTGTTATAATCAAGACGTAAATATTGCGAATCATTTTTGTAATAATTCACTTTTTCTGCGTGCTATTGTAGGTATAGAAGCTACCTCGCCGTTAATTCAGTGGTTCTGGGAAGTAATGGAGGAATTCTCAAATCAAGAAAGATCATTATTTTTGCGATTCGTTTGGGGTAGAACGCGTTTACCCCGTACAATAGCAGACTTCCGAGGAAGAGACTTTGTTCTTCAAGTAAGCATTATTATTATTATTATTATCATTTTAATAATATTATTATTTATATTCATCACTTTGCTAACACGTTTTATTGCATTTTTAAAGGTTATGGATAAGTACAATCCACCCGATCACTTCCTTCCCGAGAGCTACACTTGCTTCTTCTTGCTCAAGATGCCTCGCTACTCCTGCAAGAGCATCCTCCGTCAGAAGCTGAAGTACGCGATCCACTTCTGCAAGAGCATCGACACTGACGAGTACGCGCGCGTGCAGGCGGCCACCAATTCCGACACCGACGAAACCGACAGTCTCGCCAGCGAGGAGCACACATCCCTATAGTTTAACAACTAGAAAGTATAAGGG
>JAPYZP010001826.1:0-15077 GCA_030522985.1 Torymus sinensis | reverse complement strand
TTACCAAAAAATGTTAAATTTTCTGAACTAGTTTCATAGAAAGTACTCAGTCGTTTTGGTGTAAATAACTTTGTACAATAGTCTACAATTTTCTCAGACGTCGATAAATTCGAAGTATTGCCTAGTTTAAAAATAAAAGCCTGCATATGTTTACGAGCCATTTGTCTGTCCATGCCTTTAGGGCCATTAATATAAGTTTTCAAAGTATAAATGTTACCTTCGAAAGAAAAAGCAGAGTTAGCATACAATGGTCCAGTTTGTCTTACAGATTCCACTACGTGCAATAAACAGTGCACATTAAAAGTCATGCTTCCCGGACCGTAATACATTTCATAATAGCAGACGAACTGTAGTAAATCTTTTTCACATTCAAGCAATTCCTGTTCTGAAATCTCAGTTTTCATAAGCGTATATGCACTTTTAACTAGTAAGGCATAATGACTTAAGGCATCATCGTGGAGAATCCCATTTAAACATGGTAGGCTGTTGATTAATAACCAAGACTTAAGTTCGGAGGCTTTCGGTTTTGTCTGTCCTTGAAGAATTCCTTTACGTGGGAGCCTATGTATTTCGTGAGTAGGTGTTATACACAAATATCGCTGTTCTATGTACTCTATATTCTTCTTACTTATTTTAAATTCTGATCGACCACTTTTCCACTCGTTCCATATCTGATACGTAACACCAAGTA
Source organism: Torymus sinensis (assembly GCA_030522985.1). Classification (NCBI taxonomy): domain Eukaryota; kingdom Metazoa; phylum Arthropoda; class Insecta; order Hymenoptera; family Torymidae; genus Torymus; species Torymus sinensis. The sequence continues at coordinate 14,386 of JAPYZP010001826.1, read as the reverse complement.
ATAGCCCATGCATATATTCATACGCAAATGACCATACCGTATCAAAGTTATTGAGTTGATTCAAAACCGAACATCCTTTAACACCTCTTGTGATGATTCCCATTTCAGCACTTTTTACGTCTTCTTCGTGACTTTCATTCGTACGAATTGAATTCTCTTGCTCAAAAATATACCTGATACCATGAACATCCGGAATATATACACCTAGTTGGTAGCACCAACTACATCCTGAATAACCATTAAACTGTATTCGGTTTTGAGCAATGGGACGACATACTGAATCCACAACTGCACTATGTACACGAAATTTGAACACATATTTTCTTCCATTAACTTCTACAGTAATACCTTCAGTATACAAATTATTAATTTGTTCAACGAATACATTCAATAGATATAAATTAAGAAAATTGCTTTTCGGCTCTTTTTCAACTAAAAGTAATCCGGTTAACAATGTAAATTTAAATCTTAACTTGGGCGATAGATCATTTAAATTTACCTGTACAGGCCAAAATCCTCTTTTTCCACTTTTTGTCAGAGGTGCCCCATCAGTATTAAAATTTAGAGTTAATATGTGTTCAAATTCTTTGGTATTATTATATTGCATTGCTCTTTTATACAACTTTGAATTATGAACATCTCTTATATTAGTACTTGAAGTATTTTTTGAATTTATATTCGTCAAAATATCATTAAAAAGTATTTTATTTGATAATAGTTGTTCTATCTGGTAAGCTAAATTTATAGAAATAAAATAATTTTGAGAAGTAGCTTCAATATTATTTTTTTTTTGGCATTTATCACAAATGATACTTTGTTTCTTAATTGCATTACAAGCATTAGTAAAGTGCACAATCTTGTCCATACATTGGCTACAATAATAATGAAATGTTATATTTTCTTCTTGCGAAGAAAAGCATTTAGACATCATATATGTAGAGAGATTTAGACTGTCGAAATTTGAACCAGCACAAAATTTAAACATATCGGCGAGTGCTAATTTTCCTACATCTGATAAGTGAAATCGTAATGAAAATGCACTAATAAGCAGAACAACATCACGCACCGTTACTTTAGAAGCGTCGAACATTACACGGTTAAAAAATGCATTTTTTTCCTTTTCACAAAAGTCATTTTCTATACCAAATTCGTAATTACTTTCACTTTCACTGGTTGCACTTAGTAAACTATCATCGTCATCAGATAAAACATCATTTTCATTCTCTTCAATTGAAGAATTATGCATATTATTAAAATCCTCGTCTTCTAAAAATTCTTCACAATCCTCACTCAGTCTGGGTATTGGTGATTGTTGTGGCAATATTTGTTCATTAGACGACTGAACATCTTGTTCGTTCAGTATGACATCAACATGAGAAAGGGCAGATGATTCACTTTTGTCAGCTAAACCAATTTGTACTGCTGAACTTGATGTACCTATAAAATTATTGCTTTTAAATTTATGCTTCGTTTAATAGAATATATAATTATGTTCAATAATATTTTTATATTTATAAAAATATACATTATTAAGTAATTTTAATATCATTTATTTAATCTGCGTGCATGATGGAAGGTAAAATGAATTATTTTTTTATTTCGCACTCTAACGTTGCAAACTTCAAACCCATTACCTTTTTCAATATTCCTGCTAGAAATAGCCAATTCAAACGGAATAAAACTAATTAATTTACATAACTCCATATTGCAACCGATTGAAATCGATTTGTTTTTTATCGTATTAAATCGGTTCTAATCGTTTCTAATATCTATTTTCGCAAATTAATCGATTCTGATCAATCATTTTTAGTAGCGATAATTATTTCTGTTCATAAAGGTCTGATGACATCTTTTTTTTCATCATTTATAATTCAATATAATAAACCTTTCTAAACAAAAATTTTATTAATCAGTGGTATTTTGTAAGGACACAAGCCTGGATTAAAACTTAAAATTAGCAATTTTTTATTAAAAGACTCTCCTGCAAATGGTTTTTCACAATTTGATTTCAATTTAAAGCATTTTGAAGAAAAATATGAAATCGTAACAAATTTTTACGAAAAAGTACGTATTTTATTATTTAATAGACTAACTCAGTAATTGCTTCCTCAAAGAGGAAGCTTTGTAATGGTGAAAAAGAAGTTTTCTAAAAAAACATGTTGGCAAGATGTTTTTAGCTATTTAGAGTCAAAATATACCATTTCCCTTTTTCATCCGATTTTTTCGGATAAAGCTCAAAATTTTTCTTTTTTCTTGAGATTAAAAAGAAGAATGTATGCTTTTAAAGTTAGTTATTTTATATCAATTTTTTTTTTATTTCAAAAAACATTTTTCGATTTTTTTAATGTTGTTGTGGATTTTGTATCTTATTATTACTTTTTTTTTATAATGTTCAGAATAATATACACTCTAAATCTAAAAGAGTAAAAATTGACGCAAAAATGTAGACATCAGGAACTTTTACTCTTCTATAAAATAGTAAAAAGTTTTTTTTTCCATTTATTCAAAGTAAAAAGATTATATTATCACTCTTCGTACAGAATAAATGTGGCGAACTTTACACTTTTATAAAGCAAAAGTATGTCGATACTAGTGCCGTAAGTGGCCCATTATCATACTGAAATTGGCGCCCCAGAGTTGCGAGGGTGAAAAATGAAAATTCACGTCATGCAGTGGGCCATTGAAGACTAGTGTCGTACGATATTTTATAGTACGTTTACATAAACCCGCTATCACGCCTATCCGTGACAGAAAGTGCGGAGTTATGTCACGCTATAAGAACTTTAAAAATTTAACTTATCAAAACTGAAAAACATGATTTTACCAGCTGCAAAAAGTAACAAATTCATTTTTCTCTTTTCGAAAAAAGTTAAACACGATTTCCATATGTTCAAAATTGCTTAGCCACGCGATTCTGAAGAGTGTTTTAAATGGATTAGCTTGAGAAAATTCAGAGATATTCTATAACTATCTGATTTAAAATAAGCGGAGAAGATTTTGGAAAAAAAAAATTCACAATGAAAAAACCGCTGACAATTCATTGGCACGTAGCTTCCTCTAAATTAATTTACTGTTCCTATGTGTGTGGTATAAATATTAAATCAAAAATGTTGGAAATATAAAATATGTTTATTAATTTTTTTTTATTTTTTTTTTAAATTATTTTGTAAAATTTCTTATTAGCTGACACTTATACTATTTCAACAGAAAAGTACCTACTATTTACATATATAAATAATTAAAAAATAGCTATCTACCCTGAGATTAATTTACACTCATTTCTTTTACATATACAATAATTCCCTTTTCTAATTATAATTAAATTTTATTTTTCAATTTATAAAAAAGAAACTCCATTATTCTCATGTCACAGCCTAAATTATTGTTAAACTTATTTTTTTAAACTCATTCATGAAATAGGACTATGGTTAAATAACTGTTTAAAAATACTGCTAAAAATAACCGATCAAAACCGATTAATTTATAAAATTCCGTATTGGAAATGATTAGAACTCATTTAATACACAAAAAAATGAATCGATTTCAATCGATCGCAATGTGGAATTGTGTAAATTAATTGGTTTTATTCTGTTTTAATCGGTCATTTCTAGCAGGGAGTTATGCCTGGTTTACTGTTCACCGTCTACAAAACCTCCTTTTTTGACTGGACATTGCGACCCCCAGCTATTTGGGGTTTAAAAATGTTTTTATAGCACTGCGTGACTTAAGTCCGCACTTAAAACACGCCTTTCCGTGCGGTATAAGTAGCCCTTTCTGGCACCTCACGGTGCCAGAAAAGACTACTTAAGACATGGAAAGGCGTGTCGGCGGACTTAAGGCAGGCAGATACTATAAAATATTGTACGATACGCGTGCCTAATTAAGTGACACTTTCTGTCACGGCGTTAACTCGCAGTGCCACTTACCGCACTAGTATCGTAATATACTATAAATTAATATCGACGCATTTATTGTCGCACGTCTTCATTACTGCTTTTTTTTGCCTAGACCTCCCGTACATCGGCTATATGTGTTTAATTAAGACTTTTTTAAACAATCCACATAAATACATAGACTCACGACTGCATAATGCTCTTTTTTTGCGTGGAGCTCCCCCCCCCAGTTATTATTTTGTTTTCGTTTAACTATTTTTTTTGTGGATGGCAAGAAAAAATTTTCTACTTTTAAGAAGTATAAATTTTTAAGTTTACTCTTTTGCAAAAGAGTAAAATTTCTTAATTGCTCTTTTTGGGTAGCGAGGTTTAATTTTCTACTTTAACGAATTAGAAATCATATTATGTATTACTCTTTTGGTAAAAAGCAAAATATGCATTTTTCACACTTGTCAGCTGGACAACTAATGTTTTTCACTTTTTGAAAATTCAATTTTTAAACTTTCTGCTTTATTAAAGTGTATATTTCGCTATTTATTCTATACAAAGAGTAAGAATAATAAATAAATAATAATTTCTTTATATACACATTTTTTTTGCTCCAAAAATACCATAGTTTTTGTTCAAACACCTTTTGAAGCCATGATCCACTCTCCATAAGATCCAGAATAATCATGGCTTTAAAAAGTATTCGAACGAGGAGTATGATACTCCTGGACATAACAGGCCAAACAAGAGTCCCAAATCTGGACATTTATAACTTTTTATGAATAGTTAATAATTATTATCTGCCGACAAAATTTTCACCTGGGTAGCATAAAATATAGATTTTTCTAGTGAAAAATGTTTTCAAGAATTTATCCAAGCTTATGTCCCATTAATAAAATTAATGATGGTTGAATTTATATACTCACTCTGCATTAATTTCCATTTGTTAAGAGTCCGTCGACTGACTTGCGATTCTGCATCTTTTGAATACAAATATTGTTTATATCTCTTACGCTGTGGTTCTGGCTCGTTTTCAGTTTCTGTACTGCTACTACTGCTGCTAGTTCTTTGTTTATGACTGTCATTAGTAGTATCGTTATCTGTGTTCATATAAACTGATGATTCATCATTTTCATTATCCATGTTTCTAAATAAGTCTATAACATATATATGAAAAAGATACATGTATAAAATATTGAACAATATACGACTTATATTTGTAATTATATTGAAAATATACTTGTAATTTTTTTTATCTAAACATTTTGCCATGTTAATATGAATCTATATAGAAGTTACTTATGATAAAATTGAAAATAAAAACTGGAAAAATATAATAATTATACTATATTTTAAGTTTTTTAAAAATACTATAATTTTGTTAAAAATAAAATATTATAATTAAAAATATAGATATAAATAACAGCTTGACTTTACTTTTCAATAAGCATTATATATATATTACATATAATTTTTAGTTATTTTTTCGATTAATATTAGTTATTTGATATTTTATAAATTTTACTACTTACATAATTATTTAATTAATTCGGTACATTATTAATAAATGCCAATAATTAGTTGAATTATTTTCACAAAATATAAATCTGAGGTCGAAGATCGAGATCGAGGTTATTATATATTTACACTAGTAAGAGTATAATTATATATGACTTGTGTTTTCGCCTATAGGCATATGTATTTCTTCTTATAGTTGTTTGGTTCCGAGGTGTTGATGGCGCTGCTGCCACCCGTAACGTCGGTACAATACCGACGGAACCCATGTGGAGGCTAGCTCATACAGCAGCCTCTATAGACTCCAGCTATATCCTTTACACTCTATGCTGATAAGGCACGTGGTGATTTATGTCCCGAACAGATTATTCCATCCGGCCGTTACAAATTAGCATATGTATAATATCCTAATCTGAGTGAATGAAGAGCATATCACAGAAATTGAACAAAACGACGTTAATTTTTGAATATAGTAGCGTTTGAAATTGTTTTGAATACATTTATTTTTTTGTTATTCCCTGCGTATAATCAAATATTTCGTTCGGCACATAAAATATACGCATATCGATCATCGATATCAATTATATCAAAATCAGGTAATTATATATGTTTATAATTCAAATAAATGTAGTGTCATTATAATTTACTAAAAGAAAAGTGATATATTTTCAAATTTAGTATAATATATATATATATATATATATAAATATTCTAGGTTAAAATAAAATTAATACCCTGGTAAAAAATTAACCGCATAATTATGGTTAATTTTCTACCAGGGTATTTAGCATACAAATTTAGTATATAAATCTTGTTGGTTATAATATATATAATTAATTATGTTTTTTCAGCTTAAAACAATAAACAGTAAAATGTCCACCGTAGCTTATGTTAAGTTTTTAGAAGGACCAGACAAGGGCAAAAAGAGAACTATTCCGACTAGCAAATTTAAAAATCAAATTAACAAGGACTTTGATAAAAATAAAAAATATTTAGTCCAAAATAAAGATGACGGTTTCTACAAAGTCCAAATTATATTTATTGAAGGTACAATTAATTAAATCTTTTTACAAATTTATTTATTATTTATTTATTTATATTTTATCTACAGATAATCAAATGGAATTAGAATATAAAATCAACAATGTAAGACCAAAGCTTCTACCATCTGCGAAACTCGATACCGAAACAGAAGATGATTCGAATAATAAACTTAAAAAAAGTAAAAGTACCGTTGGACCATGTACATCACAATATCATTCTGCTGAGTCAAAGGTATGTCGATATAGTATAAACAATTTACCATTAAATATCGCCTACTGCTATTTGACCGTCAGAATTATATATAAAAAGTATATCCATATATAAGGGGATATAATTTCTCTATAGTTTAATATAAAAAGAAAATAAACGTTAAGGTGGGTTATTTTGTTACCTGTACTCTGAATCTTTACATCTCACGATCAAATAGCAAGAGCCTATAATAAAAGTATATTATAAAGATTACATGCTGACTCACATTATATATTTCTTAAGGACAAGAGATTACAAAAATATGCTAGTTTATTAAACACAAAAACTGGAATGCTAGCATCATTAATCAACAATGAGAGCAACAACACAACTGAAAATTCAACATCATCCTCGATCAACACTGAAAACAAAAAAACAACTGAAAATAAAATTAATAGAAGTTCCTCTACTTTATCGGGGTTGAACAATGACAATGAAATTATTGCTATTGAAGATAAGAATAATGTAAGTTCTAAGGTAGGATAAATACAGATTTAAAACTCTCATTGAATATTCATTAATATAATAAGTGCACGTTGCAAATTAAGTCGAGTCAGTTAATTTTTCAGTTTACTTTTATTCCCAGGCTAAAGTCAGGATTTGACACTTTTAAAAAAGTCTAAAACTATTATAAATAGTTATAAATAGTTATTTACTTTTTTAAGTTTTTTGGATTACTGAAATTTGAATATTTGATCAGTAAAAAAAAGTAAATAACTATTAATAACTATTATACATTTTTAATAATTGAAAATAATTATTTTAAACTTTTAATTAATAATGATTTCATATAATAAGAATTTAAAAATGATTTTAAAGTTTAAATTCATTCAAAACTATTTAAAACTATATATAACTATTATTATCAAATAACAAAAGTTTTTCAACTGATAATAACTTGTTATAGATTGATTGTATGGTTATCCGCTGCGGCCCAAAAAAGTAAATAAAAGTTTATAACTTTTATAAACTTTTTTAGCTATTCATAACAAAAAAAAACTTAATAACTTTTATAAACTGTTACTATAGTCTCAAATCCTATCTTTATAAACAGTTATTAACAGTTATAAACTTTTTTTTTCAATTATAAAAAATTATATAATTAATAATTATTTGCAAAGTTTTATTTCCGCCTGAGTTCCAATACTTAATATATTTCACTAAAATTTCGGTAGAATAATTAAACTTTATATACTTATACGATATAAGCACGCTCAAGTCTTGAAATTTGAAAAAATTATTATCTTTTCATTTACATAATTTATAGGTTAACCCGCACAAGATTTTCTCGACAATTAATTAATTGTTTGACTGCGGCGACTTTAAAAAATAACTAAACATTAACTATATCAAAGCGCGCAAAAGTCTCCAAAATCCCAAAAGATATTTTTTAATTTATGCGATAAAAACGCGTCATAGTGAATGCACCCTCCATTTATAAAAAATTTTTGCCTTTCGGCGTCCCCTGAAATACTATTTTTCATATTATATTATATGAAAACTTTATTTTTTTAACAATTGCATTTATATTATATAAAAATAACTCAAAACTAACTCATAAACCTGTAAAATAATATATATATTTTTTCTATTTTTTCTATAAGTATATGCGTTTGATTTAATGTTTACTCATATTGTTTTGAAAAAAATTTTGAAAAATATATTTCTGACAGAACATACTTTTTATATTTTAACATTTTATTAAAATATCTTTTCCTTTCGTAACACAATTCGCTGTTGGAAATACGCAAAAAATGAATTGCTTTCAATGCAATATGATTGTTTTTAATCGAGTTTAATATATTTTAAGATGCCTCTAGCGTTTGGTGCCTTTGGGGGCTTCCTTTTTCTTGGCGGATTCGGCTAACGTATTTTAATTAAAGTTATTGTAAATTATTTCTAAATGTCTAAATGAAAAAAATATTTTGTAAATCATTTAAAAAACTGTTGATTTTCCGAAATTTATGTCTGTCTGCTCTCAGTGCGCATTCGCAGAAGCACATTTATAACGTTTATTGTTAAAATCTTTTTTATTTGATCGTTAACCTATAATTACAATAACGTCAGTAGATTTTCCATAAAATATCTTTTATTTCATACGCGATTCGTTAACGACTATATTTTTATAATTTACTACAAAGCATTACATTCTCATAAGGTTATGTGTTATACCTACCTATTTATAAACTCATTTTTTTCGCTAATTTGATCGTTGACCTAGGATTTTCTTAATACGGATTGAAAGTTCAATGTTCAAAGAACATTCCTGTTGAGTTTTAGATATATTTATAATTTTATATAAGAAGTCGCTAGAGCCATCCTCATAGAATCCGGATTTTGACGATGGATTCTTGTAGAGAATGTTGTAGCATTGAAAAAATAGCCCGATGGACGATACTTATGCGGCGAAATATAACGACGTAACGAGTAGAGCACCAGGTGGTTCCATTGTAAAAAATATTTTTATTTTTGATACTAGAAAGGGTATACCCTATTTTAGAATAAAAATTTATTTCGGCTTTTTTTTACATATTTTTTAATATATTTTACACTAAAAATGCAGAGGGTTTCTTATGGCTAAACATTTATTTTTGCTTATTGAATTGTATATAGTTATACGATAATATAAATGTCATTTAGTGTACAGGGTAAGGGAAATATAACCTTAATGTTATATAAAATACGATAAAAGTCGATTCAAAATGAATTTACTTTGTTAAAAAATTCAATCCATGGTAAAGAGTTAATAAATAATTTACATGAATAATTTTTTATTATTAGGAGAACGAAGGCACAGGTGAGATCAAAGATCCATTAGCATTAGCAGAGGTAAGACATTCTTTTCACTATAACCTTACTCAAAATGCTCAATCAAAAATAGATTAAGATGGTTCTTTCACGACTTCCCTAGTCAAATCAGTGCTAAATGAAGTTACCTAAAATAAAAAAAAAACAGTTGAAATGTGATTTATTTATTTAAAATGATAGAGATAGTCAATGTGCAATAAATAAAGTGTATTTAACATGACTAAGATAACTTTTTTTAACAAAATGTTGATATTTTAGAAACAGCCATTATTGATAAAAAAGTTATCGTAGTCATGTTAAATACACTTTATTTATTGCAGATTAACTATCTCTATCATTTTAAATAAATAAATCACATTTCAACTATGGCTTTTTTTAATTTTCGGTAACCTCTTCATTTAGCACTGATTTGACTAGGGAAGTCGTGAAAGAATCACCTTAATTTAGAAAAATCAATATTAGAAACGATTAGCATCGATTAAATACGATAAAAAACGAATCGATTTCAATCGGATGCAATAAGGAATTGTATAAATTAATTAGTTTTATTAGTCCCTTTGAATCGGCTATTTCTAGGAGGGCTACTTGTCAAAAGTAACTTATAGAACTAAATAATCTGTTAAAGAGGCGGTTCAATTGTAAAAAATATTTTTGTTTTTGATGCTAGAAAGGGTAAAAATTTATTGCTTTTTTAAATTATTTATTTATATTGTACTAAAAATTCAGAGTGTTTCTTATGGCTAAACATTTGTTTTTATTTATTGGATTGTATATAGTTATACGATAATATAAATGTCATTTATTGTACAAGGTAGGGGAAATGTCACCTTAATGTTATATAAAATCCGATAAAAGTCGATTCAATATGATTTCACTTTGTTAAAAAATTCAATCCATGGTAAAGAGTTAATAAATAATTTACATGAATAATTGTTTAATAATAGGAGAACAAAGGCGAAAGTAAGATCAAAGATCCATTAGCATTACCAGAGGTAAGACATTTGTTTCACTATAACCTATATATGTATCAAATGTAACTTATAGAACTAAATAATCTGTTAAAGATGTTATGACTATGTCATTCTTCCCAAAGTTAGTTCGCAGAGATCGTACTCTTTCCCTGGCATCCCCCGGCTACTTGGGCTTAAGAATTTTTTAAATAATCATCTTACTTACTGTCGCTCGTCTACGTAACTCCCTTATTTTTGTGGACCTTGCGTCCCCTGGCTATTTGGGTTTAAGAATTATTTAAATAATCGTCTTTCTTACTGTCGCTCGTCTACGTAACTCCCTTATTTGCATTGACCTGGCGTCTTCCGGCTACTTGACGGAAAAATCATTAACTATTCTATATAATTATTTCTTGCTGTTTTACGGCTCAAAACTTACTTCTGGTAGGGGCGATATAGCCATAGAACATCCTTAGAAGATACGAAAAGAATTTTTAATTTAAAGTTAATGATTTGTATGTTTATGTTAAATTTTTTATTCTGATCTATATTCTAATAATAGTAATAATAATAATAATAATAATAAGATTAAGAATAGTAACAATAATAATAAATATTTTGAATGGTTAGGATGAAGAAGGTGAGCAGCAAGATGCTGAAACGAAAGCAAAGTCAGATAAATCATTAAAAGTAAGCAAATTCAATAAATTAACATTCATATTTTATTTAAAAATTATGATAAACATATAAATGCAGCGTGAATGATTGTAGATCAAATCTGACCTAACTGGACATGTTTCTGAAGGATATCGAGACAAAATTAAAAAACTAGAAAAGCAATTGGCAGAATTAAAAAAAGATAAGAAAGAGAAATCTGAATTAAAAAAAGACAATGAGAAGTTGAAGAAGAAATACACAGATGTGAAAAAGAAATTGGAAGAAGAGAAAATTCTTAGTCAAACTTACAAGGACCAAAACACAAAATTAGTTGAAAAGGTTATAGAAAAATTTGAGGAAAAACAAAGTAAGATTATTTACAGCAATATATAACTATAGTTCTACACTTTTTCTATTTTTCTATTTATTAAAATTATGACGACGAAATTGTAAAAAGGCATCTCCAATACCCTCAAAAATTAAGTATTTGAGGCGACGTGTAGTTCAGAATCAACCCAATTTCATTGTTTAAAATAAATTAATTTCGATCGTTTACTTGAAAAAACGTGATTATCATGCCCACCATATACGTGAAGGCACTACTCAAATTTTTTTTAATGATTCTATTGGTATTTCTTCACAAAATATACTCATTTAAAATATATAGGTCAAAATAATAAAGATTCTATCCCTTCTTTATTAACAGTACGATTTTTATTTAATTAAGGTGATATGAAACCCTAATTTCAATATTTTTTAAATCAACATTCAAACGTTTATTTGGAAAAAGACGAACTTCAAGCGCTCCGTACACGTAAACACTATATTCAGAAATTTTTTGGAGTGATTCTATTACTTAGCATTTTCGTTAGCTATGCTCGTTTTAAAAGTAGGTCAATTGCAGAGACCTACTTACCGACAGTACGGTTTTTATTTAATTAAATAAATTCTGATCATTTTTTTGGAAAAAGACGAACGTCAAGCGCTCCGTATATGTAAATACTATACTCATTTTTTTTTTTTTTTTTAGCAATTCTATTATTATTTGCAAAAGATATAGACATTCTAAAATTATGTCGGTAAGCACATCACCTTAATAAGATTTTTTCTATACCAATAGAAGTGGATTGAAACCGATGAATGTAACAGCAAAAATGAACATTATTATTATTACAATTTGTCAAATCAATCGCCTCGAATCAATTTTTATCGACTTTTATCGAGTTTCACATGAAAATAATCAAAATAAAATGTAAAGATTAAGATTTACATTTGAAGTCAATTGAATTTTGCGGTCTTTTTTTAAATTATCTACTTTTTCTGACAGCGCTAATACCAATGTTTATTTTTTCTCGATTAATATAATATAAAAACAATAAATTTCATAACAATAATTATTGAGATAATTATTATTATGATCATCAAATCTTATTGTTACTACCTAAGAAGGTGTGAAAATTTATATTAAGATTGACAATTGAAATCGATTCAATATCAATTGTGAGAGCATATAAATTACATACTTACCGATATTCTCACATTTTCTGTTATTTATTTTCAATTTTAGATATTTAGTAGATATTTTTATGCTCCGAGGTACTTTAAATTATCATGAATACCGGGTCCTTTTTAAATAACAAAATTTAATAAAGGAATCTGTAATTTGCTCCGACATCTCCTTAATTGACGTTCTCTAGTAAAATCTTTTTCATTTGATTCTTAACTCAAATATAATGACAACTCACAATCTATTCAAAATCTCATATATATAATACCAAAAACATTTTCCTAGAGACCTTAGATAGCAAATTGAGGTATTACTCAACTCTTTAATATAATAAAAATTTTAATTTAAAAGGTTGAATTTAGTTACAGAAAAAAACATTATTAATACATGCGAAAATATTCCGAACGAGACGAAATGATCCATTGGTGGATAATGTGGATATTTGCTATGGCAGCATACTACTATAACTGGAATTACATAAACTTGAAATTGAATATTCTTCAGTGATAAAGAACTATTTCAATACATGTTAAAATGCATTCGTAAGATATAATATTTACAGATAATGCTTATGGTGCATAGTGCTTGGTTTGAAGTGCAAATGGTGTATAATTGAATATTCTTGATAAAAATCGATTTCATTTTCAGCTGATAAAGAATTCATTGCATTATAAATGGCTGAAAGATAGATGCATTTTTTCATTATCGATGAACTGCTTTTTCAATTATTACTCTCCGATTTATTAGATTAAAAAATAAAATACGTTATTTTTTTAGTAAATTAGTAACAAATAATACATGAATTTGATCTTATCTCTTTTAAAAGAATATTATATCTTTTCTAGTTGTTTTTTTATTTATGTTGCTCTGAGCCATCAGATGCAAATAGATACACTCGCAAGCGTGTAATCAAATCCATAAAATAAAATGAAACAAAGATTTCGATGTTGTACTACGATTCTATTTTTAATTTCGATCTATTAAAGAAGTTAATAATAAGAGAAAAAGTGTTCATCGTTATCATAACATAATCATTTCTCGCATTCATTTCTAGTTCCTTGGCTATTTCTAGTATAGTATTTTTCGATACTGTATTTTTCGAGTGCGATCAAAATTATTTATAAGAGAAATATTTTTATCACATATATCGAACATTCTTTTTTGTAACACAGGCACGATTTTCGAGTTTTTTAAACCTAAAAAAGGGGCTAAAGTAATCGTTTTTTATCTGTGGGCGTAAAAGTTCCGGAGCGAACGTAAAAGTGCCGGAGCGGGCGTAAAAGTTTCGGAGCGTTTGTGTAGCGGGCACAAATTTCCATAGATTTTTTGTTTCTGTATCAGGAATCCGTTAATGTAATCTCGCGTTCTCGGTACAAAATCAAGAAAATCCAAACCTGTGTCACAAAAAATATTGTGTGTACCCAGGGCTAAGTGGACTTTTCCACACTCGGTCTAAAAAGGCCCACTTTACGACCTTGGTACACAATATACTATTTTGACACTCCGTACGTGAAGTGCTACTTTTGTGTCAAAAATTTGAATTTTGAAAATCATTCTGGATTTTTATTAGAAATTTTCATATTCGCATTTATATACAAATTAGATAGACAAATAGAACAATTTCTTGTAGTCTTTAAGGGAAGACTGAGGGGGAAAGATACATTTTTTTCCTATTCATTGTATGAAAAAATATATTATATATATATATATATATATATATAATAGTCGTAAGCGTTATTGATGTCACTCAGACCCCCCCCCCCACAGACCCCCAT
>JAPYZP010001825.1:0-26609 GCA_030522985.1 Torymus sinensis | reverse complement strand
CAACGAAATAATTTTTGAAAATTAATTAAAGTTATTAAGCAATGGTAATTTTATCTAAATCTTTGTTATAAAGTTATTTGATAGTATAAAACAATAAATATACAAGCAAAATTGATATTAATTATTATAAACTTGAAGTAAAATCATATATTTTTTTATTTCGTTGCGCTCCAACGTTGCAAACTTCAGACCCATTCATTAATTTGATGTAGTTAACGTATATATAATAGAAAATCTTTGTATTAAAAAAAAAATACGTTGCAGACGGAAAATTATTATTATATTATTAATTATTTAAATAACTTATTCATCTATTGACCAAGTATTGACATATAGATAAGAAGTAGTCTGTAAGCCTAGTTCATCATAGTAGACTCTCTTCTACATATGTCTCTAACATATATCATAGAAATACTTCATAGATACCAATACGTTGGTTCTATTGAATAAATATATGTATTTATAGAAATTATTGATCTATTATAAAAGTATTTACCTGAAAGAAAATATTTGAATTCCAATGAGAAATACTAATCACTGGTTCTTTAACTGGTATAAAATTGTACAATTTATTACTTTTGAAGCCAATTGATGTCATTTTGACGATTTAAATTATTTCTCCTGTGACGAGAAACACGACTAATTGACAGACCATGTACGATTCAAATTTATAAACCCATAATTAATCGAATCCAAATATTTTTCTACATTGCTATTGATATTAACAAATTATTAAAAGATTTAAAAATATGTTACATAAGTTCATACCACATTCTTTTTCCACAATACATATTTTAAAATGTCATTTTTCCAAAGCACATATAAAAACTTGAAAATATATCGCCATAACGCATACTTTCACGTTTATAACACTAGCCATCTCGAACACTCTAAGCGCGCTTCGCGCGCCGTTTTGTTTTTGTAACCTAGCAACCCATTACTCCCACAAACCAAATCACGAATAAATTGATATCATAACAAATCAATCATTTTTTTTTAAGATAGAAGATCCATCATTTTTTTAAGATCAGAATCAGTTTGAAAACTCAATAAATTGTAAGTAACACACACACACACACACACACACACACACACACACATACACACATAAATTATGAATCTCTACATAAGTTATAAGGGCAAAAATTTTCGCTACGATATGTTTCTATTACGATTTTATTATTTAACATTTTTTTTCAGAAAAGTGTAGTTCAATTTAAAATCCCTGGTAGACATTTAATTTTCGTCCAGTCCCTGGCGAGGAACTGGTTAGTTTTTTGCTGAATTTCTACTAGGGATGTTTTAATAATACATTGTGCAACAAGGGAAGGAAATGAGCTATTTCAAGCGAGGGTGAGGTGGTCTTCACAAGTCGGAGTCGAGGTCCCGAGACAGAGATGAGTGCTGAAAAGACCGCACCCTAGTCTGAAATAGCTTTTCTTCCCGAGTTACACACCGTATTTTTTTTAACGAGAGCATGATATGACCTTTTTTATGCATGAAAATTGAGGAGGTGATTGGGCATTTCGAGTCGTGAACAACACAGTTAATGAATATTATCCCCCTCAAGAGCGGCGAATAATAATATTACTTCCGCTTTTTCGAAGCACGCTTGAAATTCGCAATTTTCGACTAAACTTACAGGCATACAAAAAGGCTCACTTCATGCTCATGTTAAAAAAAATATTTTTTATATATTATCTATAAGGAAGCAATAATATTGCATGTAGATACGATTGTTATACAGCCTGCTAATAGATATAATATAATAATAAATTTGTAAAAATATCAAAATTTAATCCTATCTTAAAATATTTAACAAACAATTCTAGTCATATTTTCATGCATTCAATCATCAAATTCTGTAAGTTTGTTCGATATTAGTTTGCTGAGCAGTAATTTTCTCAGCTGCATTTTTTCGTTTAAATGGAGTGCAAGACAAATACAGAAACTACAAATGAAATAAAGCCATCGTGTAGTAGTTCACTTTCCAAGTAGCACCGTTATTCGCATTGTCGAGCCCAACTTACTTTTAGTTTTATGTCAACGAGTTAATTTCTATTGTCTTTGAAGCAGGCATCACTAAGAAAAAATGAAGATCACTTGAAAGTTCTCAATAATATTATAAATAGGGAATTTAGTCGTCTGAAATTTTATATTTATCTTCAAGGAAGAAAAAAACGCATATTTTTATATTATGCAGAAATGCTAAAACTAAGAAAAATTTAATTTATAAGACTGTAAGACCGATGGAAAAATTCTTATCAGTGAATAGTAAATTACAGTCCACATAAGTAATATTTTTAATTAATTTAACTAAATTAATTAATATTTTACTCTATAATTATACAATTAACAACATTTCTTATATTTTTTAAACTTTGTTTAGAAAATTCCACTTTCTATGCTAAGAAGATACTTATTATTTTTTTATGCTTTAAAAGCAAATCTTCAAAAGCGTGATATTTTTCGTTCATTTTAGATGAAATAGCACTTACTCTTTTAATTACATTAAAAATGAGTCTGAGTACAACGTCATGAATGTACTTAATAAAAATGAGCTATGCTATAAGTAATTAATTTTTTTATAAAACAAAATTACCTTTTAAACATATGCTATGATGACACTGTTTATAGTGGTTTTATTAAGTTATAAGACTTCTATATAATTTGTTTTCGTATTGAGATAATTCAAAAACAGGCAAAAACTACTATTTCACAAAAATATAATAATGTGTAACTGAAATGAAATTGATATATCTGCATTTGTATAAATAAAGAATCGTAGTACTTGTATCAATATAGTATCAATTGGCATTTTCGAGATATCCTACCTAAACAAAACTGTCTTATTTAATAAAAATATTATAATTATTACTATCAAATAAATCAAAAGTAATTAGATTTTTCTGCTTTTTTAATACTCATCATTATTTGTTGATAGATACAATTTATAGGGACTTATGTACAATTGGACTTGACAATATATTCAAAATTAAAAAATATATGAAAAATTCAAAATTATTCAAAATTTAGTAAGTTATAGCTAAATTGGCTATAGCTTTCTGGGTATTGAATAAATTTAAATTTTTCCTTCTGCATCTCGTGATGAAATTAATTAAGGAACAAAATAACACCTTTATAAGTCAAATCGGTTAAGAAAGAGAAAAGATCCCTGTGTTCTCTCAATAATTGCTTATAGTGGCGATATTTGTTTCTAAAATATCGACATTTTGTTAAAAAAAAAAGTTTGTTTAGTCATGTTAAATAGACTTTGTTTATAATACATTGACTATCTATACCATTTTCAATAAATAAATCACATTCAAACTATGAATTTTTTAAATTTTAGGTAACCTCTTCATTTAGCACTGCTTTGACTAGGGAGTCGCGCATGAACCTCCTTAATGAATCATATTATTATGTGATACTTTTTTCATTATACCATGTAAATAAAAGATTATAAAAAAATGTTATTAATCTGTCCAATTAACGCGGTGAAGTCACCTTAACCTTTATAATACTGGTAGAAATTGATAAACGACTGACTGGCTAATTTTTGGCTAATGCCTGTAAGAACTGGCTATTTTTTCAATTGCCAGTTCTTAGCCAATATTTACCTGGTAGGAACCGGTGTTAGTATTTTCTTACAATTTTCACTAGAGAAGTAGTCCGCAGTATCAATAAGTGTATACGATACATATTAATTATAAAATTACATTATTTTCAAAATTTCCGTTAATCTCAAACATTAAATGATTATCAGTTTTGAACTCAAAGATAAATATTTTTCCTAACTAAGTGCGTAAAAATCGATTTTCTATGTCTATTTAGCGTACGCAAAGTGTAGGATTCTCGCATTCTTAACTCACAGTATGCAAATCACTCACTTTGCAAACTGCCAGTTCAAAATGCGAGAAATCCACACTCTGCGTACGCTACATAGGCATCGCAAATCGATTTGAGCACCCGTTCAGAAAAATAGAACTTGTTACGCTCGAGCGTCAAATACAACTCATGTGGGAATCGCCTACTTTGCGCACTTGTTGCGTAATGTACTATTCCAATTTAAAATATCTGATTATTGAATATTTGGACTACTGCGCCTCGAAGTTTTAATGTTTTTTCGAATCCAACTAATTAGTAGCAATAAATTTTTTTGTAATTGTGCGCAAAAAAGCTGAAAATTTAAACAAGTATGGTATCTCAGGAATGAAACTGTCAATTTTCAAAAAGAACTAAAGTTATATAATTGTAGTATTGAATAATTATGTAGTGAAGTATGTACGTAAAGTAATTTTTGAATTACACACGCTTGAATAAATATAATGCGCTAAATCAAGCTTTGTTCACGTCGTGTTACAAAATACTTTTCGATACGCGAGCGAGAAGATTTTAACCTCGTGTGATCTTTTCACCCTCGCTTCGTTCGGGCGCAACCGTCCACGCGAGGATATAATATCACTTGCACGCTCTAGTATCGAAAGTTACTATTATCTATTCAACAATAAAATATTTATATACAATAGATATATAAATATCCTTCTTCAATTTTAAGATAAAAGGAAAATTTAAGTATTTTTAAGAAATAAATATATACTAATATGCGTAGATTCAACTCGATATTCGTACTACTTCCGTGTAATTAAAAAAATTATGAGCAATTCTATTAAAGTACAAATTTAATGTTAAAATTAAGTGAGAATTTATCATTAACTTCAAACTTCTGACAATAGGTAAGTCAGATATGAGTGATTATCCTATTTAACTAGATAAATACAACCTTGTAGACATTCTAAACTTAATAAATACTTTAATACAACTCTAGAACTCAAATCACTAGTATAATGGATACTTTAATTAACAACTCTGTGGCGTAATTTACGGAATTAATAAATAAATATTATATACATATAAATGTTTTCTGATGAAAACATCAAATTAATGAAAGTAATAATTAATATTCCAACAACAAATAAAACACGACATTTGATCATTTTATTTATAACAATAATTAGTGCATTCGTATTATATTTTTAAGCTTTTATTGATCAGTAAATCTGAAAGGACATAAATTAAATGCGAAACCTCCTATTTCAATGTTTAATACTTTTTCAATTTATAAGGAACTGTAAGGTTTTATTAGAGAAAGTTGAAATAATATATAAACATAGATTACGCCTTATAATTCAAAACAATTTTATAAAGTACTTCCAAATTTTCGATCAATAATAATAGATCTAACTTTAACTTTATTAAGAAAAATTTTTTAAAAATGGGTAATTATACGTAAAAATGAAATACCATACGCTCCATTCAATTATTTATACTATGTAAAATATCGTGTAATTATTAATCCAGTGTATTCATGAAAAAGACCTGGTTTATGCAAGTGTTAGAAGCATTCTTTGGCGACTGAAATATAATTTTCACTTTATTCATTATCTCCTTCCTAATTTTAAATTAATTTTTAAAATATATGCATATTAAAATTAATAATCATTTAGATATTTACCATTTAAAATACTGTAAGTTCGGCGATTTTGATTGATGACAATGAAAGATAATCTTAAAATTAATTCACGTTTATTCACCACAGTCTTAATTCACTACATGTTATGTATCACGTAATAAGGAATTTTATTTTTACGTGACTTTCTAAGTCATTCTATTTTTAGAATCGGAAAAATTCAACTAACCAAACCGAAAAAATATACAAAAAAAAATTTCAAATCTTATGAGTGGAAATCTCGAGTGAATTTTACTTGACCTTAATAAAACTTTTAATTGCTATGTTGATTCTTCCATATATTTGATTAGTATCAATATGTAACTTCGTCAAGAATTAATTCAATCAGAGAATAATCTCAAGAATTCTTTAATCTTTGCATTAACTATATATTTAACTATTTTTATATCGGATACAATAGATAAAAACTAAAATTGTCGATGTTATGAACCAAATTTATTATAATTTAATTATTTTTAATCAGATACTCCGCTTTCTCTTCTTCGCCGTATGCATCATAAATATACTTATTTATAATTATTAAATATTACAAGAAAAAAAAGATTTTATATATTGTACATACGAATTTCATCATAAAAACACATAGTAGAGAGTATTAATAAAATTTGTAATTATGTATTTTGTTGTTATTCATAAATGTCCGATTGTACTAGTGCTTACCATGAAAGTCACGTAATAATACTTGAGCAATTTGTGCTATAATGGAAATAATATCAAGAAAAATATATCATAACGACACTAATTGAAAATCAATACGTTTTATTACATACCACATTAATTTAAAGCCAATTTTATTATTCTGTCGACTCGGACACGCGGTAATTAGGCTACTGTATACTTCGCATTATGAAATACACAGCAGGTTGCGGTCATTGTAACGCCTGTCTAGTATTTGCATTTAATTATTTTAAAACGTATTTATGATGGCCGAGTAATAAGTTTATCTGTATGATTTTAAATTGGCTCTTACCATCGTAAAACGAATGAAATATTGATTAATTAAAAATAATGCAAGAGCACAATTTATCGAGATTTCAAAATTGATTCATACGTCATCCTGAAAATGACATTTAAAATAATCCATTCGGTATAGTAATAAAAATAAAACCCCGATGTATGAATAGCCTGGACTAGAATTTTTTTATAAGCAGAGAAAAGAGAAGTTAAGAGAGAAAAAAAGTTTGCTCTAAAAATAGCTGAGAAGTAAAAAAAGAAGAAAAACCTGTTACGAAAATAAAATTTATTCGAAAGTCGAAAGAACTGGTAAAAGCACAAAGAAGACTTGCATATTTCACCTAGACCGACAAGGCTGAACTTGATCTTGCCCCGCTTCTAAGTTATGCGCGCGTGCACACACGTATAGACGTGGCAACAATCAAGATCGTTCTCGTTTCTCTCCTTTTACTCTGTCCGTCACGGGCCGAGCGACGGCATTTCTCAGCCGCGCTACACACTTAAGTACTAACACTTCTAACAAGCTCGTCAATACTTATTATTAATGCCACGAGCGACGTGCGAGCGAAAAGAAAGCGCGTAAGAGTAAGTGCGGGGCTCTATTTTTAGGGGCCGAATAAAGGCCGGCGGAATCGATTCCGCTTTCTTGACGTGTCGATGACAGCAGCTCTTGTGTGTGTATATATCCACATCGGGGGGTGAAAAGGCACTTTTATTTACCTCCCACGCCCAGAGACACACATAAAAAGGGAAGAGAGCATCGCGCAGGAGCCGTGCCAGCGCGCGCTTTCTATATCGTCGATACAAGTCAACAAGTAATACTCCCTCGCCGCCCCCTCCACCAGCAGCGCGCACTCTGTATCCTAGAGGCTCGCCTATATACATATATATCGCATTATACATACACACACGCGGTGAAAGTGAAACCGAAATGACGGCTAAGTGAATGAAATAAACATCGATGCTAATCGCGGTCTCTCTGTATGTACACATTCTCTCTCTCTCTCTCTTTCTCTCCGCGAGATATACACACATGGTCGAGGGAGTGTAAGTGTGTCCTACCTTGGGTCACGAGCGTTTGCGGCGGCAGCTGGCGCGCGCACGCCGAGTAGACGAGGTCCGTGTGCGGGCAGACTCCGTGAGGACGGTGCGCTCGCTCTTGCTCTCGTGGCAGCTGCGCGCTGGGGATCGATACGCGCGTGCCCCACTCTCCGTGAGAGGATGCCGCGCGTGACGGGAAGACTCGACCTGCACACGAATACCTGCTCTCTCCCTCCCTCTGCCTCTCTCTCTCTCCCACTCACACGCACGAGATGTGCTTATGTGTTCGCTCTGTCTCTCTCAGCACGCGCGCGCGCGCCCACTCGGCTAGTCGACTACGCGAGAGTGCGACAGCCTCCGAGTACTGACTGTGTGCCGCCCGCGCCAGCCGAGCCGAGCCGAGCCGCCGCCGCCGCCGCCACCCGCCACCGCCGCCAAAACACGCGCGCGCGCACAGCAGCTCTTAGGGGAGCTTCACAATATCAGCTACTCGCGCGGGATTATCAGGTGCTGGCGGAGGCGGCGGCTGTCAGGTTCTTCAGCGCGCGCCCGCGCTCGCAGCGATAAATATGCAGCCTGCGGATGGAAATTTGCACAAGAGAGATGTATATACGCCGGCTGTACGGAAACTAACTTGCCGGAAATGCAAATTCTTACGCGCTCATTTGCAACCGCGCAAGGAAACGTCGCGCGGTCTAAGTAGAACGAGAATTAGAATTAGAATTGCAGCTGGCTTTTACCTTTCATTTGTTTGGAACGATCGACGTCTTCTTTGGACAACTGGAAAGCCAATTAACGTTATTCGATGTAGTCATAATAATAATAATACTCATCATTAGCCGCAATAAATAAATTGCTTATATTTATATAGATCAATTCGAATGTGCATTTAACGCTTCCTTTCATCCAATATTTAGGCGAGATATTGCGTATGTTTTTAGCTATATTCGCAATAACATGTATACATATATATTTTTAACGTTGATTAAAACTCAATATTGTGGTAAAGGGGGTTTCTCCAATAATTCATCATATCCAGTTGTAGTCAATAGAATGAAAAGCTTTCTCTCGCTTTCGTACTCTCTAAAGTTGAATTAGTGAAAAAACCTTTATATATTAGTTAAAATTGCTCCACCGTAGAATTAGTGTATATTAGTGGATATTCACTATTTCAAAAAGCAAAATTTTACTATTTTAAATAGGGAATATGCACTAATTCATAGTGATTATTCACTATTTCATTATTGAATATGTATAGTGGGTTTTACTAATTCATCTTTAGAAAGTACACTCACAGAACCAATCAATATAGCGAAAGTGAAAATGTGTATGTGAATTCTCTCAACAGAATATAATGCGTTAACACAGAAAAATAGTTATATTAAAATTTGATATGATAGATTAGCATCAGTATTCTCTAAAGTTGAATTAGTAAAAATTTGAAATAGTGAAATTTTACTAAGTAAAGTAGTAAAATTTGACTATTTCAAATAGTGAATATCTACAAATTCATAGTGAATATTCACTAATTCTACGGTGGAGCAATTTTAGCTAATATATAATGTTTTTTTTTCCTTAATTATACTTTAGAGAGTATATGATAAAAAAGAAATAAGAGATCCTTGAAAATGTTTAATGATTTCATACGGAACTGACCGCGTATACAATAACTCTTACGAGCAAGTAGTAATTCTTAGAAGATGACGTACATAACTTTCTGAATTATTCTCTGAAAAGGATCAGTCATAAAGATAAATGTAGGAACTTAAAAATTTTATTCTCTATGTTCGCACACTACTTTAACGCACGAGAAAACTTGTGTCATTAAATCTCAATTTCAAATCGTTAAATCGAAAAATTTATATACGAACGATCAGCCAGCTATTCGCTGTACTTGACTATCGTCCAACTTGGCGAAAAATGATCTGCACCCATTGAAATCACCATTTTGCCAATACACTCAAACGCTATAGACATACTCGAGGCGCATCTCTCTCTATCTCTCGCCGGCGTCCGCAGAACCAATATCACTCGAAATCCCGAAAATACGAAAACTCCTCGGCACCGGGGATAAATCCAGCGCTGACCTTTTCCCCCTCTCCCCACCAAACCCGATAAGCGCGACTAAAGCCACAGAGCGCATTGTGACCGAGCCTTAATCCCGCCTCCCTCGCCCCCCGCCGCGCATGCACACGCTGACAGTCGAAGCGCGCGCTCGCGGAGACATCGCGCGCGCCGACGCCCCCGCGACCAGCTGGTGCGCGCGCCCGCACCGAATCCTTCTCTATCTCCCTCATTCCATCCTACTGGTCCTGCGTATCACCCTATATATATATACATATAGAGCTGGCATATGTGCACACATTCCTGCACGCCCGCACGTACGAGCATCGATGATTGCTACCTGTCGAATGCCGCGCGCTGACGGATTATTCCTGGCCCCCCGTACACCTATACATCGAGCGGGAGGCTTTTTACGCGAGCCCTATCGACTGCCTGTGTTTTATAGTCTTTCTTCTGCTTCCTCGCCGCGTCTCCGCACCTTCCTTCGTGCCAGCCGCGCTAAAAGCCTTCGAAGAAAGAAGAGCCGAGGGAATTAATGATTTTACTTGCTGAATAATTCGTCACGCTGACGATTATTGACACGAGCGGAGCATCGGAAATTTATTACGGAAAAGTTCATGCCCTGCATTGTTTTGTTAATATAAAAATGTATTTACGACAAATTAATTAAATTTCTTCAATTATACCACATTTACGCACAGAATGTTGAAAAATGATTCCATTTCTCATTATCTGGCAATTTTTTTACTCATAAAACTTTTTCTTTCGCCTCACACATCACATTAGATTATCACCGTTGATTATAATGTGATTGTCTGAATTATTATTATTACGAAATTATAATCTTTGAATAATAAGTTAATGCTGAGCGATAACCCAAAAAAAGCATTAGAAGGTACTTTTAGGATTACATCTATTCTCCGCATTGTTTCTTTGTAATGAAAAAATATACTCCGCTATACAAATTTTAAAACACGTAAAAAGTCCATTTTCATTTTTCAAAACTTTTAGTATATGTTAAACAATATAACTGAATAAATGCTTTTTAAAATTTTAAATTCCTTATCGCATAGGTCAAAGTTTGTAAAGCCCAAGATTCAAACTCCATCAGACGATAATTCCTCTGTGGAAAAACTTGCAAAGTAAATTTATCCTGCATAATAGCAATCAGTGTTGATGAGAGATAAGCCACCAAAGCCCCCTTGGAATTCAAAGATGCTATAATAATAGCAGAGGTTTTTTTAGTTCTCTCTCTCTCTCTCTCTCTCTCTCGCTCTCTCTCTCTCTCTCTCTCTCTCTCTCTCTCTCTCTCTCTCTCTCTCTCTCTCTCTCTCTCTCTCTCTCTCTCTCTCTCTCTCTCTCTCTCTCTCTCTCTCTCTCTCTTTATCTCTCTTTCTCTCTCCGCCATAAAGAACAGCTGACACGTAGGAGGGAGAATGCAACGCGACGCTGCTCGGCGAAATTTTAAGTAGGTGAACCGAACAGAAAGTTTTCCGCTTCGTTTACCTACTTGAAATTTCGGGGCGACCCCCGCGCGCGTGCGCGCGTGCGCGAAGCCCGGGATGAAACGACCTTTTAAATTTGTGATTGAAAGTTTTTTCTCTCTCTCTCTCTCTCTCTCTCTCTCTCTCTCTCTCTCTCTCTCTCTCTCTCTTTCTCTCTCTCTCTCTCTCTCGCTCTCTCTCGCTCTCGTTTCAGAAAGAATGATCTTTTTTTAAAGAAGAGGCGCAAAGATAAAGCTCGCCCGGTGACACATATTGAACCAGAGATAAACTGTTTTAAATTCTTCGCTGATGTATTAATAATTGTTACAGATTTTTTCTTCCTATTTATCAATGTTACTGATTAAATGTATAGATAGGGCCTAGTAATGGCACCCATAGCATTTTCGGTCGTGCGTTAAACTAAAAATTCGAAAAAAGAAAATGACCCTTAGAAGCCCCCCCCCCCCCCCTTCCTCATAAAGAGGTAGATTAGTTTTTTTCAAATATTATAATAACAAGCAAATACCTACTTGAAAAAATAAAAAACGTGAAAAGAATTTTTCGCGGAATTTTGAGTTGTAACAATTCTTAATACACAGGAATGTACGTCAATATATTGTAAAAGTATGCTGGTTAATATTCATATTAATTATTGTAACGTTTTTGTTTCCTCCTAGAGGAAGTTTTATATTTATTATTGTTTTAACGAAAAATTCAAAAAATGATAAAATTACGTTATTTACAGTAAATAATATTTTAGTACATAGTAATTGAAGTTAAAGATTAATTTACCTTAACATAATTTTGAAAAAATAAGTATTCTTTTAGTTGGCATCAACACTCAACTTATGCACATATGTAATAAACGGTCAACAGTGGGCACTAATGCAGTATCAAAAACTGAGTAAAAAAGACATTTCATTTTGAATGATACTCAGCTACCAAGAGGTTTTATCAACCCGGAGACAAGTTAATTTGTTTTGAATGTAGAAAGAAGAAGTAGAAATTATTAAAAGGAAATATTACATCAACTGTAGAAAACAGACGAGAAGACAAAAATAACTGTTAGCATTATGATTGTTGTTTTGTTACAATACTAAGTTCTCATGTATAATCCATATTTAAAATATCGGACCCGAAATATGTTGAATAAAATGACATTTAACATCTAACCATACCTAGTAACTATATTCGGCCTCCGACAACTGCTGTCGGAAGCCGTCACATATTGTCAGACTCAAAAGCGTGGTGGCTAGCTTTAAGCACTGGCCATGAGTGTGCAACTCTCCCCTAAATAAAATTTACGTAATTTATCTTCTGTGACATTTCTGTAACACATAATATATATAGTCTTGGATCTTGCAATCTCTAGAACATATTTTTCCAAACTTTCGACATACTTTAGCTTTTTACCACACAACAGGTTTAAACTACATACAAAACTCTTATTTCTTGTCTGTACACTGAATATAAAATTCTTTATGTGCCATTCATATACTTTTTTAACAAATTGTTATTTAGGTAGCTGAACAAGTGCGATTATATAGAAAGATAATGTCAAGCATTCAAATTTTATTTAGATTTTACGTAACATTAAAATAATGAAGAAATAAAATCAAATTCATATCACATGTTTATTAATAAATTTTATTTACAGAGCACAATCAATTATTTTAGTACGTATACCAACCTGAAAATAGAATATAAAAACAATCCATGCAAATGAAGTAATTTATAAAGAGTCTACTTTTTATGATTTTATTGATTTAGCTTTGATTAAATAGCTTCCACAATAATAATGTATGGACTAATTCAGAAAGTTCTATTTTTATGCATGTCTTAACATAAAAAAATAATTTTCATAAAATGATTTTCATTTTAACCCTTATTATAAACGCCCAGTAGAAAAATAAAATTTAAGTCAGACGTGCGTAATTCATGCTTCAGAATTTTCAAATATATATAGGAGAAAGAATAATACAAACAAAACAGAACTCTGAAGTACCATCTTATTGCGGAATCCTTTGTGTCCTCCACGTACCGATTCAAAGGAAACGAAAGAGTAATAAGATACTCAGACAGTATGAAGAGTGCTGACCAGAGCAAAAGAATGAGTCAGATAGCTGTAGAGCATTCGTCTTTCGCCGGAAATCGCTCTTCCAGTCTCCAGTTCAATTTCCGTCGCCCTCGAGAGTTCCTTCGTCTCTTATTATTTAATAATAAATTTATGGCCAAGTTTTTAATAACTGAAACTTTTTATTTCAGTTTCATAAATTCTTATTGTTTTTTGAGAATTGTAGAATCCAATAATTTCAACTAGTTTACCGTTAACGAAAAATATACATACCAATAATTTTCACTTTTACGATGTTTACGTTAAGAAGTCCCTGATAAAGACAACTGGCTGGATTCCAGCTGGATTGGGAACAATGAAACTAAAGGCAAGCTAAGAAGAATATTTCGAATTAAAAAATCTTGATGTAGAATGAAATGTAATTGCCGTTTCAAATATAACTAATTTATGACAGATATTGTAATTTTATTTTATACTACTTTGATATCTATAATTTAAAAAGTATAGAACATGAACAAATAGTACATTGTGCAACAAGGCGAGAAAGTTGGCTTTTTCTAGCGAGGATATATCATTATTCGAGTCTGAAAAAGCTTGCATTTTCCCTATTATATATATTTTTTTAATTAGTGCAGGCTCTTCTCAAAACTTGAAAAATTTGAGAAATAAACTGTTTTACTCCAGCTACGAGTTTTTTCTTCTGCTGGCTGGAAAAAAAAATATCTCCCTTGGGAGATATTTTCCTCCCCCTATACCGGGACGCTCGAAAAACTCAACTTTCCATCCAGTTTACAGGCATGAAAAATATTTACCCTAGTAATATCAATGTTACAAGCCCGTTAGTATTATAACTACTCTCTAAATTTTTTTCAGATGCACTTACAAAATAGGGAAATTGGATTTTCACTAAAAAGTTCGTGTATATAAAAAAACATATAGTGTATATTCACTATTCTATATCCGACTTTGCACTGAGAAAAAGTAGACTTAAAATAATAATTAATATAAGTATTCTTAAAAAATATTGAATGAAAAAGTTCGAATTATACTTTTATCTTTTATCATGAAAATTCCAAACCGCGTGAATCCCTTCGTTACGAGGAAGCAGCAAACAAACATTTGTGAACTTTGGCTTGTTGCTTCAATAAAGCTTATTCACTCACTGCATGCAAACAGTAATGTGTGCTGAAAAGTCGGAAACTGGCTATAGTCCTATAGAAGATCAGGAGCGAAAGGGACAATAATCCGTTTTTGTATGGCCGAAAGTGCCGCTTACTGACCAAAGAAATTCTTGCACAGTGGAAACATCATTATTAAACTAGAATTTATTATATGCGTGTAAATAAGAAACTTTCATATACATAAATATTTTCAGTTTTTTCTAAAACTAATTATCTATAGTCTTACTAATAGTGGGGTTGTAAAAAGATCAAAACTATATCAAAGATAAAACTAATTATCATACTATTTTACATTATATAGCTTTTCATCATTTTCAAAATCTCATTAAAATGAATTTTAAATATCGATCTATACAATTTTTTAAATTACTTTTCTTGTCGGCGTCTAAAAGTATAGAATACACAATCAGATGAAATAATTTTATGAAAGACGAATGACTCACGAAAAATTCTAAAATACTCTAATCTTTTGAATATAATCAGTTCTTTGCACTTAATAAAAAAGGAATATTCTAATACCTTATCATCAAAAATTGCTTGAGATCTTTTTAGTGTTCAAACTGAAACTTTTATTACTTGAATATTTTTATGAGATTACTTACTTTAGTATAGCTATAAATTTAGTTTACCTCGCTACTTGATCTGCATTATTACAAACGTTAATTCTACAGACAATCAATTTAGCTGTTAAATACAAATCGCAAGTGGAATAGTTTATAATTCAAGTACACTATAATGCAATTATAAGTCAAAATCTCTAATTATGTAAATGTACACAGATTACAGTCACGAATTTTCCTTGATTTGAGAATGTATAAGTTTATCAATCCGCTTAAACTTACGAATAATAACTTAAAGTTATAGTTCCATCTATATGCACATTTGCTAAACATAATTAAGTAAACTTGTACCAACGTAATGTACTATGATAAAATTAGAACATTAGATACCTAAATTTATTGTAAAACGAGACATTAGAAGAATTTTAAAATTTTTAAATATTAGATTAGTTGAAATAATAATTTTCAACGTAATTTCAAATATTTTTAAGGAAATTCAAGTAGCACGATGACTGAAGTAAATAAATATATATTTATTAGTATCACATGACTGGCTAGATATAATCGAAAATGAGAGAGTTTTCTGAACTATGTTGGTATAACAAGATACTTTTAGAAAATAAAATAATGAATGAACATTGTATAGGTATTTATTTTATTTTCATTTTTCTTTTTTTTTTACGAAATTGGTCATTTTAGATACATAAAATAATTTTTATTTGTATTTTTTGAAAGCAATATTTTTAGAAAATATAAATGAAAACGAGTTTTAGATGCACAAAAGGACAAAAACGTCATGGTTTTCAGGGTACAGATTAATAGTCGATTTCATTTTTGTATCATTTTTTACGCTGCAAAAATATCAGCAGCGAAACCAGGGAAGGTGCTTTCTGGAAAGCGAAATTCATGCGTCAGAAAAGAATTTATCTTTTCGAATTTATCATATCAGTATACAAAATCAGCCCACGCAAAGGCGCCAAACACATTGAGACGTTGAGCTGACTTTTACTTTTTTTTACGAACAAGGTTCAAGCTAAATGTGTGTGTGTGCGTGTATATGTGTGGGTCTGTGTGTGTACGCGTGCCTGAGGACCTTGGCATATAAATCTCCCCGGGACAGCACGGCACAATGTAAATATTGTCAAATCCAAGCACCGGCCGCTCGTATCCTGGCTTAAGGATACTTATGGCGCGGGCATTTGAATAACGCTTTAAGCCTGCACACATCGATTAACTCGTTAGAGGGAAAAATTTATAAATGAGAATTTAAGAACGATCATTATGTCAGCTATTCGTTTTCATTTGCACTTGCCAATAGTCTGTTAAAAGTACAATTGCAAACATCTATAAAATATGACGGTTTCGAATAAAACTTCTTTGGTTTTTACTTGAGAGATCAACGCATTATTCGTAAATATGATTCGCAAATAATCTGAGTGTTATACCTATACTTATAGAAATTGCAAAAAAAAATATATACTTTTCCAAGATTTTCATTATGACAATTCTTTTTCATTATTATGTGAATTTCATTCTTCTAATTGGATAGGGATATAAATACTTAAATATCAAAATCATTTCTCAATATAAAAAAGACATCGCACTACAAATAACGATTGAAAAATAATAATTTTTGGAACTTTCGCTGATGTTAAAAAGTTTAGTTATACTATGTGTTATATTGTTTGCATTCTGAATTTTCGGAATGTATTTCAGAAATATATATACTTTGAGATTTTATAGGTATTCACACGCGAAAACTGGTATTCCGTTCTAAAAGGGTCGATAGACGACCGCCCACAAAATAAAAAAGTCGTATTTTGGCTCGTGAAAGGCCACCTATTGAAGTCACACGCTTTACTTATTTATGTGCGCGTATTAAAGGATCCGTAAAGTGTGAAAACACTTCTATAGAAAATAAATACTCCGTTTTATGAACGTCAGAAAGGTAAATAAATATTTATTATTAATTTCACTCTCAGCTATATATTATGTAACATTTCGTAATTTAATGAGCATCGGTAACCATTTTATTGTTGATTTAACAGGATGTTTACTTTATGAGAATGTAGAGTTCGCGAGAGATCCAGCGTAAAATTACAAATGCTCATTTTAGGGATATGAAGTTTAAATTAAATAAAATCGAATTATTCCTCTACCTTAATCATCGTTAAGTTTCGGAAAGCTTCAACAGTTTACAAGTTGCTGAACTATGACGTTATAATGCTAGAAAATTGACCGACACGACGGCACGTCGGGAACTTATAATATCAAATAACTTTCGCAAGTTTGGCTTTCAGAAAAAAAGGAAAAATTATATGCACGACATTTCGATAGTATTTAATTACGAAACATCATTCCAACGGAAGTTTTCTGAAAAAAATTTATACGAAAAATGATAGACCGTTCACTACAAAATGCAATGAGAATATAAATCAAGCTTGTTAGTCTCGAGCGACAACGTCACGAGAGTCGAAATAATTAATATAGACCGCCCGATACGCTAGCGCAAAAAGTTTTTACGACAGTCTTTTCACTTTTATTGGTCATACACCGACGCACACTGTCTGCCCTTCTTTATCACACCATATAAGTAACTCCTTTCTCTTTGCGTCGAGGACGAAAAATCTCTCCTTTTTTACGCGTGCATACATAATCTTGGGCAGGGGGGTGTGTATTTGGCTTACGACGCTCGTGCGAAACCGCACATAAAAACGGAAAGGGCGAAAATCAAACTAACGCACTCGCCCTTATCTCCTCGTCACCACACCTATACATATCTATACGCCTACCCGTATCTAGCTATACTTAGAGATATCTTCTACCTATACACAATCTCGGCGTACAGTTGGCCGAGTGCGGGCGGCGAGTGTATTGATAAACGCGCCTGGTCAAACAAAGGAGGAAGGAGAAGCCGGGGAGTGATAATACTCCGCGTGACGCGACACATTTAATCCAGTCCCCCGCAGCGCGCCTGCCCCCCGGAGAGACCGCCACGTAAAGACCGCTCCGCAGACACAATAAATCCACCTTCGATTCGGCCGGATGGCACGCGCGCACGTGTCTATATATATGCAAACTGGGGGAGAAGCGAGGACAAAACAGCGACGACGTTAAGCGCTTGTAATCTCTAGTCGTTGAGATTTCCGCGATAAAAACGAGTGTGGCCGCCTATTTCGAAGGAACCCTTCTGCGAGCTTTTTGAATCAGCTCCAGTTACAAAAACAACCCGAATTCCACTTTATATTATGTGTAAAGATCTTTTTAAAAAATACTCGCACTCTTGAGAGTCAAATTAATTAGACAGATTTCGAATATTTTGAAAGAATAATAATATATTACTTGTAGGTTCAAGAATAGAACCAAGGCGTTGCCGCCATCTTGCTAAGCTTCAACTCGAAATTCCAAAAAATTTGAGATTAGAATTTTTGATGTCTAAAAGACAAACTTTTGGGAATATGATAATAGATATAATATACCATTCCATATTGTAATTATAAATTTGACGTGTGGCTTTATAAATATCTTAGAGTTGTTACGAAATCCTAGTTACGATGAGCGCATCTATGAAATTCTCTGCTTGCTGAGGTTGGAAAACTTCTTCGCCTTAGTACGTGCAAAATTGCCTTGAGAAAGCATCTCTTTGAGCACGACTAACCACTCGCAAAATAAGCGACTTTTATATGTTAATTTATTCTTTATGTGTCATCCTATATGCACTAGGCTTTATTCATATGACTGTATTTATTACAGTAAATGATAAATGTGAGAGAGCAAGATAAAATAAATTTATTAACGATCTTTAACGTTTTATAAGTTTATTTATAAATTTTTGATTGTGATATTCCAAAGAAGCTTATTAATTTGAGTAGACTGGAAATTAATGGTTGACTTTTAAAGATTGTATTGTATTTATTTATGTTTCAAATTCAATATTACTAATGTTTGTAAAATGTTTAAATTTATTATTAAAATAAATGACTACTCTATTGTATTAATATAGCCAGAAAATGTAACGTACGAGGGTTACGACAGTTTTATATAATAAAACGGGGCACCCAGAGAGGATCGAACACCAGATACCCGGTGTTAAGTATCTCGTGTTTATATAGTAATTGCACGATACGTGATACATATCTGAGAGGACGAAAAAGCGACCCTTGAAGCCTCTTTTTTCGCCGAACTTCTTCTTTACTGATCACACTCGGATCGTCGGAGGGGGAATGGTGTTATCACGGGAGGCACTCTGCTAATTAAATCCCATCATCCCCCGCAGGTTATGAGGACAGAGACAATCTACTCGTAGGCGCGGAAAAGTACCGCCTTATGACATCAAAAGTGTTACGAGTAGGATAACCGAATGAGTATAAAGAAAAAGGAAACGGCAAGAAGTAACGACACAATATGACGACAATTGGAAGGAAGCCGGGCTACTGCCGCGGCTGTAGATGATTAGTATAGAGTATCTGACTCAGGAGCTGCGACGGCCCCGACTTTAATTATTATATTCTAAAATTATAAGCAGTGAAGTCGAAATAATACATAAAATAATATTTGATAAAGTTGATATTATATTTGTTGAAATTTTAAGATTAATTTTGATAAAAGAATCGGAGGAGCACGTTCATGCGTCTCTCAGATAAAATATTCATAGAGGAATTCCGTACGATGGATATAACTATCGATATAAAAATTTATGAAGACACAAGCATTTATTAAAAATTTTATTTATATGTAAACAAAAAATATATAAAAAGAGTTTTTTCAATTATTATTACTGAACGTTGGACAAAATTGTCATATTCTACTTATTTTATTGAAGGTGAATGCATTTTCAGATAAAGAATTAATAGAAAAACTACAACATTGATATGACTATTGAGAATCTATAATAATTTAAGCATTTTTATAAAAATATACTATATAAATAATATATCTAAAGAGGGATTCTTTTTTATTGAATGTCGGACGAAATCGAGATTTTTCTACTGATTTTACTAAATTTCCCTGTTATTTATCCCAACTTTACCTTCTATTTACCTAATTGAATTTTTCGACAAGCTTTAAATATTAGCATGAGTTTTATAATCATACGTATATCCCTAAGTCCCTCTATAATGCTACTCACCCGTATCCTTCTTTTACTGCTCTATTATCGTTTGACGACTTGACGAGTGGCCAAGATCAGACGGGCCACGGCAAAAGAATATTATGTCAAATGACCCTATAGTTAATCGATTTCATCCTACCATTTTTCAAAGTTAATCTACAAGAGCGACACGAATGCCCTCGGATAAAGAAAATTAGCAGGCCGCTAGCACTCGAGAAGTAAACGGCTTTTTGGGCGCGAGTAATCTGTCTTAATTTCCTGCCCCGAGCCACTGTATACATATATAAAAATTACGTAATTTCCTCCGCACTGTTTGTATATCTACACGGCGTTTCTACCAGGAAATTGAAAAAATCCAACGCAGGAAATTTTCCCATAAATAAAAATGGTTTTTTTTATCGAAAATTTGTTAAGACATAAAGCAGTTAATGGATATTTCCATGCCCTTATTGTAGCAGAATTCAAACGATAAACGCAGTTCATTATACAATTGTTCATAAAATATTCCACTTGACTAAAATAACAAATTATGCGAAAAATGTCAAAGTAACTTTATTTTTCGTTCGGATGGTCAAAGCTGTATATATTATAGCGAGGAGCAATCTAAACGCGCGTAAAGTAACCGTTTTCATTTTCTGGGAGCGCAATAGAGTAGGAAAAAAATCCTAAATTCCTCAGAAAGTCGAGTTTATTAAAGCAGCCGCGAGTATATTCCTCGACTAAACCTATATCACCATGGGCCACCGAAAAAAAGGGAGAAAAATCCATATTACGGAGACGCGCACACGCTCGCCCCAATCTCTCCGGCGCTCACGCTCAGCATATACATCGGCCGTGTGTGTGCGTGTATATATATCTCTTAGCACGTCTCGAGCATGCGAGCGAGCGAGGCGCAAGCTCGGGCCACAGGAGCTGAGGAAGGTCTATACGGCAGGCAGGCGACCTCACTCGCTCTCGTTCTCTCTCTCTCTCTCTCTCTCTCTCGTCCGGATGTGTGCGCGGGCGCGCGCGCCGTTATAGTCTGACCCCGAAGAATTCGATTCCCCTCTCTGCGAGGGCGAGGGCGCGAGGGCATGTGTATATAGAAACTCCCTCGGTCCTTCCACTCCTCTCTCCCTCTCTCCTGTGTATATATACACATACACACACATCACGCACGCGCGCGGTGACCTTTCCCCAAAACTAAAACATCCTCGAGCTAAATCAGACGCCTCCCTCTCTCCCCCATGCATTTTCATAAAGTGCCGCCGCGCGAGACGCGCGCTTCTACCCTCTATTTATGCAGAAGTGCAGCTCGCTTACGTGCAGCCAGCGCACTTAGAGATATTATCGTGGCGCGGCTATAGGGGCGTGTACGAGTTGTATATTTCCGAGCCCCGTGTGTGTAATTCATTCGACCGTTTAGCGAGTAAGGGTGGATATAGGGAGAACGCGCGCGCGAATTCTTTCACGTTTTCAGCCCCGGCGCCAATATACAAGCGCTGATGTATCGTCGCCGATGCTAGATTAGGATGCGGAATTCATTGCGTGCGGCCTATTCAGGGCCGCCGGCTACACGTATATACGCGCCCAGGCTATTTATGGCCAGGCGGGCAAGGGTAAATAGATATTCAGATGTATGGACCCCTCGCTCCGAGTCTCGCTCTGGGGCGATGCATTTTCAAGAGCAGAACTGTATCAGCAATGTATGTGCTTGGATGTATACTGCATGGCCGAGACTTATATTCATAACGGTTTGTCGCGCGAACCTTATATCTATAGGCGATCGTGTCGCCAACTTGCTATACTGTGTTTTATGGCCGCCTTCGAGAGAGCATAAAAATGCATTAGCTCGCGTCCGTGTTGTGTTTTTTTCTTGCGTTGACGCCCACTTCGCCGGGACGTATTACAATGAAGAGTGATGGAGAATTTTTATATATGCACTTGCTATATATCGCATAGCTCGTTGATTTATTTACGATTGAAATTAATTCTATAAAGCTTGTATTCGAATATGAAGGTAGTGAAATAACAATTAGTAATCTTTCTATAATGCAAATCGAATCACTTGGTAATATATTTTGGTATTGTGTGTTTTTTTTTGTATTTAAGGAAAAAAAGGCAAAATAAGTAAAACTTAACAACTATTTCTTATGAAGATAAAAGCTTCATAAAACGCCATTACTCTTATTGAGAGTCAAATTCGTTCTTTTTCAACACTACAATCGAATGCGTCGATTCAATTTCCCTCGATCCCAATGAAATTTGTTCACAGCCTCGGAAAATTATCTCTTATCGCTTTTTAAAATTTTCACTCATCGAATGCTCATCTCGGGATTGCGTGTATGCATTAAGAACCCGGAGGAATAGCGAGAATCGGAGTGAGGGGGGGACGCGCCTCAGGGCATCACGACGGCGTGGCGCGTAACAAATTCGCCGTTGAAAGTATACCTATGTATACCTATATAGAAGAGAGGATAATATTCCCCGTGGAAATGTTCTCTCTTCCGTCCTCGTCTCCTTCGTCTAATCAGACCGTGAAATCGAGCTAATTGAAAGCTCGCCGAAGCTCCCGCGGTTCATATTAAAAAGGTAATAAACTTTTTCGCGACTGAGAATTTTCCGTTTAACGAGCCGGAATTATGCGTCTCTTCGTATTATAATTGCTATTATATCCGATCGAAATTGCTTTTTACCTCGAGTAGCTTTGAAAGAACGAGCGATTGTCAACGTTGAGGATTTCCGGCTCATCGATTGTCTATAATGCTTATACGTGTGGTAAAACTGCAATTAGATCGCTTCGGAAGATAATTGAGAGAAATAAAGCCAACTGCGACAATTACGTGCACTTATAATTGCTGCTTCATTGAGAATGTGAAATATTCAAAATGGTTTCGATAATAGATGTTGCCAATTTAAAACAAAACTGGATTTTTGATATAATGGATTCTTGTAATAAGACGCGAAATGTAGGGAAAACTAAAATTTCTAAAACCTTTTTCTTCTCAGCAAAATTGCTAACAACATAATAGCTCTTCTATAATGGATTTCATTAAAATAAAATCCTTTCCTTTATAATGAAAGTGTTAACTTTGAATGTATGTATGCATACAAAAATGCCAAAATGCAATACTTAAATTAGAGCATTTGCCCTGTATTTTCTTTTTTTTAAGGAACCTCAACACCAAAAATCATCGAAATTTTTTGTTTGTATTTACTTCGCTTCAAAAAGTCTGATTTTAAATGAAAAAAGATTTTGTAACTTTAGTGTAAAGTATACAAACTTTACAAATGAACAATTGTAATCAATTATACTTTAGAAAAGGCATTTTGAACAATTTAAAAAATGATTCTACAAAATTCCGTAACTTATTTCAAAGCCGCCTGCATAATTATTAAAATCCGTTGCCACAAGCCATTGGTTCGTATAGCTAATATTTTTACATAAATACTCGATCTGTTATTTAATTTTACTAATATGGAAGTTTTTATTTAAGTCTTGCAAAATAACCTCTAAATTTTGATATCTAATTTTCCCTGCGAAAAAAAGAAAAGATAAAAAGGACTCGTTTTCGAATCGTACTGCAAACTCCACACTCGGTCTAAAAAAGCCCACTTTATGCTTATATGAGGGAATAAAGTATGAGAAGGAATCAAATGCTACTTTTGTACTGTTCTTCAAGTTAATAAAATAGCCAGTGTAGTGGAGTTGGGAATAAATAGAACATTAGGGCAGTGATCACCCGAGGGAATTATCCACTTTTTTCCCGGGTTCGATATAGTACTTTATTCACACCTCAACTGTGGACACTTTTTTTATTTATGGAATGATGGGAAATGTTTGTAAACGCGGGCGGTGGAAGATATTTGGCCTAGTTACCGCAAAAGGTAAGAAAAGGAAACAAATATATCTTTGGTCCCGTTTCTCAGGAAAAAGGTGCAGCCATTTTAGAATTGAGATGGGCATAAATATATTTATACTAAGGGAAGGAATACTTCACTACTAATCCCCCTGCGCAAGAGCTTAATTCCCCTGACTTATAGTGGGATTGAATTATATTAGGTTTTTAAAAAAAGATACTCATCTTCTGCATCTATGGAAACAACTCCGTTTGCACGACTATACCCGAAATAACGCGCACGGAAATTAAATAAAATTTAATCTTACAAATATTGTGGAGAAAATTTCTGGTATTATAGGTGAGATAGGTATTAAAATTATTGAGATTTATTACCAATTCAGTAGAATCGTTACTCATAAAAAGAAAATGTATACCTGTTTACATTTTTCACACTATACATCACCATTCGTTAAAAAATTAAATAAATTTTGCAAAGCTACAGAGCTTTTAAACATGAGTAGGAAATGTACACCTTCATTGTACAGTAATCTGATCTTATATAATCAAACGAATATAAATATCCTCCAAATATACGCATATTTTGTCAAACAAAATATTTACAAAAAAAATATTATAGTAAATATAGTTTGTCTATTGTTAGTATAGGTGATATCATCAAGTGATTAGGTAACTGTTTCATTATAAACAGTGTGTACTTGTGTTCCATAACTATAGACTTTACGAAGTTCTTACATTAAATTTAACGTACGCAAGAGACGCAAATTTCAAGAAAATACATTAAAAGTTTTTCTCGTATAGTAACTCAAGTTTATAATACATAACACTGAAATTTAATACAAATTTAGAGTTAATGCAAATTTTGAAAATTTAATTAAATACATCAAATTTCATATATTATTATACACAAATTTGGTTCTTGTTATAAGCACATATGTATGATATAAAATGTTTCTTTATATTAAGTTTTATAACATGATAGTTTAGTTATTTTATGGCGATTAAAATATTAGTAATAATATAACATTGGCACCTATCAATAGTTATAACAAAATTATATACTCTAAATTTGAATATGTGAAATTTTCACTTATTTTAGAAGTGAATGTCTTTTTCACTTTTTAAATAAGTGAAAAATTTAACATGTGAAAGCCTACATCGTTCACTTATTTCAAAGTTAAAAAAGACGTTCACTTCCATAATAAGTGAAATACACTTATTCGTCTAGTAAAAACACGTTCACTGCGAATATGTGAATATTAACATATTAAATAAGTGAAATTGTTCACTTTCAAATAAGTGAATTAATTGCTTAATCATGTTTTATTCACTTATTCATAAGTGAATTTTTCATCTATTAAATATTGATGTCACTTATTTTTGTAGTGAAATAATAAACTTCACTTATTTAATATGTCAATATTCACTTATTCGTCGTCAACATTCACATGTTCGCAGTGAAGGTGTTTTAACTGAATCAATAAGTGAATATTGACATGTAATAAGTGAAATTTCACTTATTCAAATTTAGAGAGTAGCATTCGAATGCCAAGTTTTTTCTTTGTTACCTATAGGTATCCAAATAAGTGTTTACAATAGTTTAGAAGGTAGTGAAGGTTGCTCTGGGTCTTCTTCGCTAGAGAATTTTCCCATCTATATAAAGAGTATGCAGTCCTAAAAAAAATCCACTTTAAACAACACTGCCAAAAAGTGCAGTTATTAAATATTTTTATTTTTATTTTAATAAAGTTGTAAAAGTTAATATTTTACACTATTTAAAAATATACTTAAATTTAATATAGACTTGTAATTTTATATGCAAGCTAATAAATTATTTCGGTTGCCCGTGCACGGAGAGAATTGTCGTCTCCGTGGCTGATGGAATTCAACAAGAATATTCGTCTTTGGCGGATTGGCGCGTGGATCTTTATATCGTAATGTAATTGGAAGCTCCTTTAAATCCACGCTGCCCCGTGCACGAAAAAGTAAGAAACTATTTCGGTGCCGGTCGCCCGTGCACGAAGTTGAATACATCTTCGTGGCCGAAGAATACGAAATGCTTTTATCCCGATTGGCGGTTGGGGCTGGCTTGTCAAGGAGCGAAATTGTTATTAACAAAAGCTATGTGTTTTCTTCCTTCTTTTCGATTTTCGAGTTCAGTTAAAAAGAGGTAGCAGACAGAAAGATCACTTTATAAAATCACTTTATAAAAGATAAGTTCAATAAATATTCTTATACCTATTTTAATATTGTCTGATAAAGTTCTTTAACAAAAGAGTTAACATAATACTTTTTTTCAAAGATAACGATTCTGCTAAAAAAAAAAGCTATACAGACGATTTTTAAAACAAAAAATAAAACTAGCAAGAAGAACTTCTATTTGCTTGTTCTAAATGCTGAAAAATATTAATTTCTGTCAAGCCGCGATGGCTCATGATGGGTAAGAGCCCGGCCTCCCGTCCGGGAGTCTCGTATATGATTCCCGACCGGGCACCTGACTTTTTTTCAAATGAAAAAATTGATCATGTGCCTCAGTAAGTCCGCGACTCGCAACCGGCCTATTAATGAAATTTCTGGGCGCATGGCAGAGTGAACATCATAGAAACCTGAAATAATGGTATACGGGTAGAAATGAGGATAAAAAGAAAAAAAAAAGAAAAAAAATATTAATTTTAGCGTATAACTTACGTAATTTTAGGCCATTAAGCGAACAAACCTGTAGCTCGAATACCGGTTTTTACTCTATTGTAAATCGTCTAAAACGCTCATGGA